>NW_019775553.1:203673-237242 GCF_001039355.2 Lingula anatina | reverse complement strand
GGGGGGCATGAAGGGAATAAATAATTATATGTAGTATCCTTGTGACAGAAGGTTACTCTGCAATTAATATCTTTCAATTTATGCTGTGAAATAATAGCCAGCTAGTCCGTTGATCTGGCAAATCAACCAAATGACCGTTAGTTGAGTTGCTTAACTGCAAGTAATTAATCCCCTCCCCTCCCCCCGAACGTCAAACTGGCAGGTTTCCAAATGAAGACTATACCGCAGAAAAAGTTTGGGGCCCAAAAGAGAGTCAGCCAAGTACACGTTTGGGGAACACGTTTGAACACGTCATGATGGACATTTACAGGTGTAGGACCAGAACATAGACTCTGGTATACAGTTTAGAACCAAGGGACCGAACTTGATTTGAGGACCAGAAGAGAGGCTTTACAGACGTAAACACTATTCCAATTTGGTGCAACTGGCTTTTCTCGGGCGTAACATTTTGCGCCCGGTTTACACCGGCGCAACTGCTACGCCTCACTTAAGACCGGTTGGTGCAACCGGGCCCAGGTGTATACCAAGTAGTTTAAATTTCTCTACCCTACTAACTTCAACATTACCAATGGTAAGTGGTGCCTTTACGTTCTGATTCCACTATCATTTCTTTGGTTTTAGCTACATTCAAAATAAGATCATTACTTTCGCACCACCTCACCACTGACTCAACAGATTCTCTGTATGTACTCTCGTCATTATCAGTAACTAGCCCCACAAGCGTAGTATCATCCGCAAATTTCATAAGAAAAGTCCCGTCGCTTACACTAGTACAATCATAGGTAAAAAGGGAGTAAAGACAAGGTGGAAGGACGCATCCCTGTGGTGCACCGGTATTTAAAACTATTGTTTTTGAGATAAAAGAGCCGACTTTAACAGATTGTCTTCTATCTAAAAGAAAGTCTAAAATCCAGTCACAAATAAAAACGGGTAGCTTAAGATGGTTTAAAAGTTTCAAATATATTTTTTTTAGCACAATTTATGAAAGATGTTTTGGGATCTATTTCTATCGAGCTGCATTAGTGGGAAGTCATTCAGCTCTTTAGCTGCGGAGATATTTATCTCCCGATTGTCTCGATGTCTGCATTACCAGGTGAAGTATTATAATGGGTTTCTGGTCGACTAGGTTATATGTATTTTTGAGTTGTTATGCTCTTTGTTCTGGGTGTACTTCCCAGGTGTTTACCTGTTTGCCTAGTAGTGAGAACCCTGTGATGCTATCTGGTATACTAGGTTTATATTTTGAGGATTTGTTATGCTCCTATCCTGGGGAGTCACCCAGCTGTTTGTGTTTGCCTTGTCAGTTTTACCAGATATCCCTGTGTTTTACGTGCACGGCTAAGCGTAGGCTGTTGCCTGCATAGATTTTCTCTGGCGGCGGACTAGGAGATGTTTTTACACTTTTAATATTAATATGGCTCGTAGCATATCCACCCAGGCTATTCGTAGGGTCTATGCCGGGTGTATATGTTCTCATTAAAAGTGTATATTTTTATTCACATCTCTTATTCCGTTTAATTACTTGAATTACCTTGCCCAAAAAAAATTATTACTAAATTGTGTTATATGTACATTCAGCTGCCTTTGTGTGGTCTTATTTGTTTCCTTTGTCTTTAAGTTACCGTGCCTCCCAAGACCACTCTCGGGAGGAGTAGGCGGTCCAGAACGTCGGGTGTCTCCAATGCGCACTCATTATCCAACTAGAGACGATCGGCTACTGCATCACTGTTACTGGTGGCAAGAAGCCCAGACACACCACCGCACTTTCTTCTGAGACAAAATCAACCTCCACTTCACCTGTTATCGACTACGATTTGTTGGCACAGCGTATAATTGCTCATCAAACTGCTTCAAACACAGAGATGCCGAGCGCTTCTCCTTCCCCCGACTACTTTCTGCACGAGAAGTTCAACAGCAGATACCCAGTATCAGCAGTCTGGTTGACGATGTTTTCACAGGTGAGAGTCATGTTACTTTAGCTCTACCTTTAGATTTAACCGACGACATTCCTTTATGAGCTTTAATTTCACCCAAACTAAAACAAAAAATTTGGAACAATGAGTTTATAGACTTCCGGCTCCTTCTTCCCTCCAACCATACTGATGATTTCGCCATCAAGGTCCAGCCAATGAAATTTGAAGTGATCCACACGGCCCTCTAAGGGTGCATTCCAAGAGATTTAGATTTAGATCGACCTAACTCCCTGGGGGTTCACGCTAAATTGCAGTCAGCCGAGCGCACACCATAGTTAATTACCCCCTTACAGCTTTTAGTAGGCGGGACAGACGCTTAAGCCGGCTAAGCTGACAGTAATATAGTGAGACTCCCCACAGGGATAGATCGATCTAAAATCTATGGGAATGGGGTCTCAGAAATCGCCGATTACCCTTTACCAATGGACTTATGCCTTTTTTGTTTTTTCAGCGATTTTCTTACAAAAATTTCCAAATGATTCTGTAAACTTACTTAAGTACGGTTCAACTATTAGAGAATTAAGTAAACTACCCAATGCTTAGTGTATTTATGATGACGCCTTTCGCAAATTACGAGCAATAACACTGGTCCCGTGGAAAATTATTTTACAGCGACTGATTTATAAGTAAAGTCGGGTCCGTGGACGCTGATGGATCATGAGATTTAATCTTTATCTCGGTATCTCACCCTGAGCATTTAAATGGATACGGACGCACAGACAGATTTTAATGAGGGTCCTAATCCGACGGCAGACCTTGGTGTCTTTTTATCTTCTCAGTCTTTATCTACATACATGTAGAATTTCAATGGATAAATAAATAAATTATTGATTAATAAATAAAACAAAATAAAGTGTCAATAAAATGAAGAACAAAATTCCCCAATAAAAATTAATTATATTGCATTGTATTGCATTGTATTCGTAGTGAACAATAACGAAGAATGGAGAATGAGAGTAAATGATGCAATCATAAAACTCTCGCATCTTATGTCTTAATTTAAGTGCCTGGACATAAAAGGGGCTTAGGGTAATAGTCAATTATAATTTTTCCAAAGATCTCCATGCAACCAATCTGAAGTTCTGAAAGCTGACACTCTAAAAGAACCCAGGGATATATTCTGAAATGGCTATAATGAATACAATTGGTCTTAACCAAGTAATACTATGTTAAAGAGTTTCTTAGTTGAAATACTTTAGAAATTGCCTATGATGACTGTAAATATAAATCAAAACATGTACTTCTAACTAGTAAACCCCCTTCCAAAATATTTATAATCACCAAAGTAAAATTCATCTTTAATAGTTATACCACCGGGAGAACAACACGGTCGGGACGTAGATCTATAACAAGGTAAAGGTACATGTAGATGAAGGGGAGAGGTTACAGTGGACTAGCTGCCCCCGCCCCATCTTTCCCAGGCACCCCCTTTTTCCCTCAAGACACAACGCCAAACTGGGCAATTTTAATTCCCTGTGTCCTAGAAGGAGCCCCCGTCAGCTGTGTTCCATTTGCTATTGACTCTGCCCCCTTTCCCTTTACTCAAATTATGGATCCACAAGTGCTTTAGACCGTTATCTTATTGGAGCCGATGGAGTTGTGACAGCGAATGCGTTCACGCAATGGAATATACGACTGTGCGAGGAAAAGAAGTGAAAATAGTATCATTTAGTATTGGCTCTCACCTAACACATTGCAAGAGACCATTTCAGCTTTAGGCGAAGGGGAGATTATATGTAAATATGAATAATAAAGACCATTCCGTTCTTTCTTTTCTTTTTTTTTTATTTCTTTATTTCTTAAAGAATGAAAGCTGAAAAGCTGCAGAGTTCTAAGTGCTCCATCATCATGCGACGCCTCATCTCCAAACATTGGCGACCGTTTTCCTCCACCGATTCTATTTCCAATCTTCCTTTCCTGGCGACCGACAACTCACACAGCTCATCTGGCTTTTTACTTCATTTGTCATTTCCCTTTTCTCACAAGGCCTGCTCACGAAATAAACACTCGGTTCCATTTTCTGTCTTTTTGCTCTCCAAAACGCCTCTGCCCTTCATTCTTAATTCACTTTCCCAACACTTCTCTTTATTATTAATATCATACCAAGTGATCATGGTCATTGTCCTTCATGTCTCAAAATACTTAATCATTTACATATATTCTGCTTCCCGGAACCCACGCCCTCACCTTATCTAGAAACTGCCGTGACATCTTCACTAAGATCAACCTTATATTTCCTACTGAATACGATAAGATCGATTGCTGAACAAGCTGTACATTATAGTGTTTGACATGCTGGTGCTGATATTGGTTTGAGACAGAATGTAAAAAATTAGTAAAAGAAACAAAATAATAGATGCCTGGAAAATTTATATATATATATAGAGAGAGAGAGAGAGAGAATGAAACATACCTGTATAGCACGTGGTCGATGATGTTTAGACACGTGGCGAAGCCATGACAAGCGCTTCAAATCACGCAACTGCTATTTCTCGTTTGGCGTGGGTTATTTTGTTGTGCTATTAATCTGGTGTGTCAGCTCCAAAGAACAAGAAATTAACCATAAACCACACATCGACAAAAATGAAGAATTTACAAATTGCTAAGAAACGGGATCGACTTGCAAATATACAGAAAAAAATAACAAAACACATTTAAACTGTTCTACATACAGCAGATGTGATATGTAGATCATTAATTGTATTATCTTTCGAGTGACTAAGGTACCGTGGCGTCTTCATTACCACTGTATATTAAAGGGATAACATCTCTTCAAATAAGATTCAAAAGTCCAAGATAAATACATTATAAACAATACATAGAAGTATAATAAATTCCATTTTTACCACCAAAACCGCGGCTATCGCAAGCATTCTGGAATCTGCGCTTGCCAATGGACCACGTGGACCTTCATAGATGGCAACATTCCGTAATATTCTCTAAAATGGTTATTACCACTAAGCACACTTAAAATAATTAATCGATTCACTTTGAATGCCGAACCGGATTCATTAACCCTTGGAAAGTATGGTAAATTGTCTTTACCCCCAGAAAATCCGTTTTATGTCACTTTTCCCGCCAAAGTGAAGAGTTGTCATCTCTTTATGTTAAGCATACACCTGTTATCCGCGGGGGTTTGGGGGGACTGGTAGAACACTAGGGGATCCAGGTTATGAGACATTAGGGAAATATATGGACATTTGAGGTATTTAACAGTATTTTTATGGGTCTCAGGCCAGTAAGGCTTCTCTTTCAGTAAGGGACACACCCAAAGGCCGATTCCGGTATTTGAATCGGAAAAGGGGGAGGGTGGGCTACCCTCCCCTGAATCTTTCAGAAAACAGTGTAACATCTACTGTTATCGTAAATGACACAGTGTCCTATTGTAAGATCACCTTATACACACGCGTTATCATATTGTGCAAGGACAGTGTCTAGGTGGTAGCACCTAGCACCAACAAGCACTGCTTTGGAGATAACGACATGGAGATTAGAGCATGAATGCGGTTAGGAGATTATTTGGTGCATTTGAATCTTAGTATAGTTACTTGAATGTATCAACCGCTCCTTCGTAGCCGTCTTTATGATGATGGCTTAGTGTATTATAAAATATGGGTTCTACATAATAATGTTTCTTTCAACACAGGTAAACTACACTACCGGTAGCTGTACATCTGGGTAGAGATTATTCTAACAACCACAGCCTCAATTTGATGATGTTTTGCGAGACCCTGACATAATGAGTGGCAATAACTTTTGTTGAAAAAACATATCATATCAAACGCTGATGTTCAATACTGGCTGGATTTAAAGGGCCTTAGTTACAATATCCCTCAAGGTTGCAGTTCCCATTATTTACTGAGACGATGTGTAGGTTTGATCTTTTGCAGTGCATTGATGCTTACTTTATATTAATAATTGACAAACCAGCTAGCCCCCAGATTTAAAGAAGCAAGCAAAGTTCCTTTTAGGGATTAAACATAAGTGTTGAAATAACACGTTTTCCATAATCTCCCGTCAGATTCGCCCTCTCTGAAATTATATCGCTAATTAATTTAAAACAAAACACTATATGACATCTCATGAAAAACTATATTTGAATCCAGTTAGGAAATCTTACACAATCCCGCCTCTCTATCGTGAAGGTCAACAAAATCAAATATGTACTGCTGAGATAGCTGAGAAGCGGGCTCCCCGTGCCACCTCTTGTTGTGTCTTAACTGGGACACTTCAGCAGGCCACCACTCCCCTCTGTTCCGGTCTGACAGAGACTGCGCGAGGGAGAATAATGGGGACCAAGATGATTAACACGCTGCTAATAAGCGTTGCGGTGGTGCTTTTCTGTGCAAAAAACGCTCTTGGTAAGTTTCAGCACTATTGGGGACGATTTTTGACTGCAAGATTTAGACTGATCGAAGAGATTAGTTGGTTTCGTTCTCTTCTGTGTGTTTCATATTTTAATATCCCCATAGCTAATTGTGTTATAGTCATCTACGGTTAAAATTCTCTGACGTAAATTATGTGAGTTAGCAGTCGAACCGGTCACTCCTTCAGCCTCGCCCTTGCCGTCCACTCGAGTATCTGTCTGTTGTCAGTGCGTCTGTTTGTTAATTGTGCTCTATGTCGGATATCCATCTGAACCTATGATTGTGGAGATGCAGTACATGTGGAACAAGCATTGCTCCTCTGTCTTTAATTGCCAAAAGATGAATATGTATCACCTTAACGTTTATTACACATTTTTAAAACTGTAATGTTTTCTACATCTGTTTTATAAACGCGTGTTAACAATCACATATTTTATATTTAAGGCAATACAGTGGGATTCTTCAAGGTCCGCCCACACCCAACCATACACATAAAATGATTAAGATCTGAAATGCTCAGTTCGTACAGAGGTTATAGGCCTATTTTATTCCAAACGGATGATATTTCTCACCCCTCCGAATAGCATTCTAACACAAACCATATAGCTTCAATCGACGTGAGACCGTTCTTTTATTTTCAGGTAATGGAACTACATGTAATTTTGATGGATCCTTATGTGGGTACTCGTTGTCTGCAGATGAAGATAGATTTAAATGGCAACAGATTGGCAAAAATAAGGGATTACCAACTGAAGATCACACAATTGGCACAAAAGGTATTTATTCTGTGAATTCATGCGTGCGTGCGCGTGTGTGCGTGTAATAGTACGATGGAAATGTTTTGATACCCTTTGATAGCTGCCCTGGCTATTGTGAAACACCACTGAATTAAAACGCTGACTTGTAAGAGTAATTTTTTCTCCAATTCGTTTTGTGTACAATATTTTTGTTTTTGTATTAAAGGTTCTAACGGACAGTTCCTTACAGTCAAGTGGAGAAGTGGTACTGCTGGAAACCAGAAATCAATTATAACATCACCACGTATTCCTCAGACAAATGCTCCTTGCAGTATAGGATTTTATTATTACATGAACAGTGACCAAATATCATTAACCGCACACGTGAAAACAGTATCAACGCAACAGACAAAACAAATATGGGCCCACCAAGTAAAAGGTGATGGTTGGACATACAGTGGACCGATTGATATCTCTTCTTTCTCCAACTTAGGGGACTTTCAGGTTTGTGCTAACAAGGATATCAGTTTCAGACTAGTATTTTTATTGTTTATCAAGACTTTCTTCATTTTTCGGTATCCCTTACTTTCAGGACAGAAAACATGTTGATCTTCATGATCCTGATGTAGTTAATGCGACTTAAAAATCCATACATTCCGGTTTTATGTACTGTTGTATACGAGTAGTTTTATACATATTTCTATTCACTATTCAGGTTCTGATTCAAGCCCAAATAAAGCCTGGTTATGCTTTTAGTAAGGTCGTATCCATCGACGATGTAACATTCACTGGCTGTGGTACGTTTTCTTTCTTTGAAATATACCCACCGTATAATACTTTAAATGGACAGATGTAGAGTAGTAGATGTGAATATGAAGCTGTATTGTGTCTGCTTTAGAAGAAGAACGTCTTGAATCAAATTGATTTGATTTAACAGAACACGTCAATACATGGAATTGGTCATCCTTAGCGGGACATTTTCGATTTTTATTTTGGAAAATAAAAGTGCATATGCTTATAATGCTATTACACATTACTTGTAGCTCTCTAGTCCAGTACAGTTCATTTGCATTTCATCATCCTGTTGTTGTTTCCCTAGGCAATGGCGCAGGCCCTGTTAATCCAACCTCATCAACAACTCTTAAAACTACGACCACGCCTTCCACCACATCTAGTACGACAACTTCGATGAAAATTACTACCTCGATGCCAACTTCTCTTTCGGGTAATACACTTATTTTCGATTATTATTAAAGATTGATTAGCTTTCTTTATTTTTCCTTAGTATTTTTTTCAAATACATGTATCTTCGCTTCTGCTGAATTATGTTTGAAATGAATCAGAATCTGGAACATCCGTTATCTATAAAAAATGAAAAAAATTAATTATCATGCGGTTAACGCTATTTTTCTTAAGGCCGAATCAGTACTTAAGGAATCTTCCAGTCCCGATTGTCTAGAGAATCATATTTATAGCAATAATAAACCTGTTTTTATCTCATATCCTCATAGCTTTCTATCTGTGAAGTCAACTGAAGCCCGAGACTCTTATTTTTTCAGTTTAGGCTTAGGTTGGTAATAGCATATGAGAATTAAGCTTTTTTTAAATGATTATCTTAATTGTAATTGGTTTAATGTAAGCGTTAGGCTGTGGACCGATATCTAGAATCTTAATCTTTTAAAAAAAGTTATCATTTTTAGAATTTTTACATATTTTGATAATGTTTTCTTAAGTACTTGTTTTATGCAAATTTTACTGAACATTTTAAATTGATTTAGATCTTAAATGAAATATAATATCATAATTAATGCATAAGACGTCAAGAGACACTCGGAAAGAGGTGGGATAATTTGGACTAAAATTATTTTACAGCGACCGATTTATATGTAAAGTCGGGTCCGTGGACGCTGATGGATCATGAGATTTAATCTTTATCTCGGTATCTCACCCTGAGCATTTAAATGGATACGGACGCACAGACAGATTTTAATGATAACTCCAGGGAATGAAATGAGCAACTTGATTTAAGGTGTTTTTTTTAGACATGTGTGTTAAACATTAACATTACTTGGACAAAAAAAATCGAACCAATGACACACTTATGCAGTCCTGTGCACAAACCATAATATCAAATGCTCCTAGTTTACTGATTGATATAATTTATTATCTCCTGTCCTTGTTTACAACGAATAACACCATGCCAACTCTTTACAGATTATGGGTCACCGTGCAACTTTGATGGCAGCCTGTGTGGTTATTCTTTGACTTCCGATGAAGATAGATTTAAATGGCAGAAGATAGGAAATAACAAAGGATTTCCTACCGAAGAACACACAAATGGTCATATATTTGGTATGATTTTTGAATAATGAAAAATATGGGTTTTACGCGTTGAATACTTTTTGCATCATAAGGTTGGGGGCATCTTACTTTCATAGAAAATTGTGATTTGGTGTTTTTTTTACTCTTTTTGTATTTGATTAAGAATTATTTGTCATTTGATGATATTTTTGTCAAGCAAATCAACATTTTTTTTGTCATGGCAGAGTATGAAGTCTGCTTCAAATTTTTTTAAAAAAATTGTAATCTTATCTTTGCAAATGACATATATGTACATGATAATTGTCGAACATCTGGTAAACGTTACAAAAAAAAAAAACATTAATTATCATAACTAAATTGCTTAAGCAGGTTCTCCACCCAAGCAGTGTAAAATTTCTGTTTTCAACGTTTGGGGGGGGGGGTATCACATATGTTTCAAATGTAATTCCTTAATTCCTTGATGTACAAACCTCAACTTGCATTGGTTATGTTGAAAAACATGGACTCGTCCCACAGATTTAACCCCCAGAAGAAAAAATTACCATTGAAAAAATAATTCATTTTTACGTTGTAGTTATCCTGCTCGGTTTAATATATGAAAAAAATTTTCTGGCTCTCTAAAATTGAAATTTGAAATACAGCAAACTCAAGTACACTATGCGTTTAGCGTTCCTGAAAACGTAAGTTCATGCCTATATGATAACTTTATAAACCCAAAACTTTTGTAATAAGCAATAAAGAATTAAAAATAATAAATGTATAAACTGACGGAGAATTATGTCACTGGGACAAAGTGAAAGTAACAACGATGACACGATATATATATCATCCTGAATGACAGGGTTATTTAATAGAAAATGAGAAGTCATTATAAACAATCTTTGGCAGGTCTTTAGAGTTGACTTAGCACTTTTGCACTGAGACTGACATTTACAGCATGTTTTTTTCTTATATAACTGCGTGATACATGTGACCTGAAATCCTTAGAAGTCTTTCTTGAGGGGGTAATAAATTCAACAAAGGCCACTTGAAATAAATCCGAAAGAAGTCATTAACTAGCAATCTTTGACAAGAGGTCTTTAGATTTGATTAATACCGTTTGCACTGAGAATAACATGTAGACTGACAAGTGTGTTTTGCTTATATCACTGCGTGAAAGTTATACAATCTCGCGTGCATCTCAAAACGATGACACGATTTATATCGTCCTGAAAGACTGGGTAATTTAATAGAAAATGAGAATTAATTCCATAGAAGCCACTTTGAGTAAATCCGAAGGAAGTTATTAACCAGTAATCTTTGACAAGAGGTCTTTAGAGTTGACTAAGTACGTTTGCATTGACTTACAAGTAGACTGACAACTGTGTTTTGCTTATATCACTGCGTGATTGTTATACAATCTCGGGTGCACCTCAAAAGAAGTGCTTAAAAGCTATAGATACCAACATTTTGTCATAACAATTGCAAAATGATGTCGTAAGAATGGTTTAAACAGGTGCTCTGGGGACCAAGAAATCTCCAAAAAGCTTATATTACGTGTTCCAAGGAATTGCAGCTCGTGACTATATAATAAAATTCGCCATATACTGTTAAGTCGTTTGTGTCTCGTAATAGTGGATTTGTAAATGCTTGTAAAGTTATCCTACGTCTTAAACTGCTGTCAAAAATATATCTTGTTTCATACACTACACCGCCTTCATTGATTTATAAATCACGTTTAATGTTTGACTCAATATATTTGTCTCACATAGGGTCAAAGGGAGAATTTCTCACAGCCAAATGGACAAGTGGTAAAGCTAACGGCCAGAAAGCAACCATATTATCACCGGTTATTTCACAAACAAGTACTTCGTGTAGCATGGAGTTTTATTATTACTTAAACACCGACCAAATAACACTAACAGTTTTTGTAAAAACGCTATCAACAAATCAGAAAAACCAGATGTGGGTCAATAAAGGCATGGCGCCATCTTGGACAAGTAGTGGATCCATTGATATCAGTTCTCTTTCTAACAAAGGGGACTTCCAGGCATGTAAAACTTGGATTATTTATGCTCAAAACATCTTCCAATTATTTTGACTAACAATGTCTTTGAAAAATATCACTTGCATTTTGCAATATGGAATTCTCTTAATAAGGCAAGCCAACATCGTACATGTATGTAGACTTTTTCTTGAATGGTGTCTTACATTTCTTTTTAGGTAATGATTCAAGCTCAACTGGGAACCAACTATTTGTTTTCCTTTTCCAAGGTGGTATCCATTGACGACGTTTCTTTCAGTGGCTGCAATTGTGCCATTCCTCCATGCAAAGGTACAATTAATATTTTACTCCTAAGCTTATAGCACATGATGTGGCTTTCTCCCGTTCAAAAGGATGTAGTCACTGTGATTTAATCCCCAGGCTTCTTTATACACCCTTCACCGTACATAACATGAATTGAGTTAAAATACTTATGCTTGATGGTTTAGCTACAGATGTATATAGAGGATAATGAGCATACTGTAGTTTTCATTCAAAGATAATTGCTTACCAAAAGTACTTAGTCAGATATTAGATGTAGCCAAAGGCTATGTTGCATCAGTACTTACCTGGAGAACATGTCATTCTCTATATGCACACTGTGTAGGCCTATATAGGGAATCATTCAGACACTGGACTTCACCCTGATAGGAGGTGTGCAGGACTTTTTATACCTGAGGTGACTTTCATTTATTTACATATATAAGTATTTCATAATCTAGTTCTTTGTTGTGTATTTCATATTTTTCCATTTATTATATTATTGAGTTTACTAATAGTTTATTTATATGCATTTCAGCCTTCATTGTTTCCAGTTAATAAAGATTGGAAATCAAATAGTGTCAATCTTATCTAGTATACGCGTACAAACACATCTTGTCTCGTACTAGGTTTAGTAACTGGTACTTTTTCAACATCTACCACCCCGCCAACACTGACTCCATCATCTACTAAATCCACTACGGTGCAGCGTATCACTTCATCGACAGCGACAACTCCTGCGGTAAAAGGTGAGATGGTCTTATATTTATACTTATATTTCAAATGGCAAAAAGACAATTAGCTATATAGGTGCTTTCTTGGTAAAGTTCATTATACTGTAAATGTTATTTGATGTATGAGAAGATTTAACTACGTCATTTGAAATATACCATACAACATGGAAAATGTTTCCCTAATTTTTGTATTGATTCCAAAATTATCTTTATCCCCAGGGTTTGGAGCTCCATGTACATTCGATGGAGCCATGTGCGATTACACCGTCACTGCGGACATGCCAGACAGTTTCAAGTGGCTGATGGTCGGTATGAATAAAGGTCTCCCAACAGAAGATCATACCATAGGGAGAGTATTTGGTAAGGACGATTGTCAGTTATTTGCAAATAGTTGCAGAAATGTCAACATATAGGGAAGTCTTGTCTGGTAGAAAAATTAATTTCGCATGTTTGTTATAACTCATTTCACAAAAAATATAGATTGATTATACGCTTGAAACCTTGCGACGAATTCCCCTTTGTTTTTAGCTGTAATTATTTTAAAGTTTTGTGTTTTTAACATGACTTTTTTTTCTTAAAAGAATGGCACATTGTTAACATTCAAGAAACTTTCATCGTTTTGTACTCTAGGTTCTAAAGGACAATTCATGATGGCAAAGTGGTCGAGGGGAACATCCGGCCAACAAACCACAAGTATGACGTCACCGGTAGTATCTCAGACAAATCGACCTTGTTCCATGTCGTTCTTCTACTATTTCAACAGTGACGACATAAGTTTGGCTGTGTATGTACTAACTTTGAATCTAGTTCAACCAAACAGGATTTGGTACAAACCAGGCAATGGAGCCACCAATGGTTGGGAGTCGAGTGGTGTTTTAGATCTTAGTCAGTTCTCTTCTGGGGGACGATTCCAGGTACTCAGCTACTCAGCCGGTTTTTTTTTTTTTTTTTTTTTGTCAAATGCATGCTTATAGGGCTTATTAAAATGCATCCAAGTTCAGATTAAACTGACTAAAAAATTCATTATTATTCAATAAAATGCTGATCTATACAATCCCAAGGGCATTCCTCTGGAAGAACAAAATTTTAAGCTGACAGGTTTTGTAATATCTTTGAGTAAAAAAAAAACACTTCAAAAGATGATAAGTCTTGTCTTGTCCTGCTGCAATTCGTTAAGCTCCTTAAAGTATTTTATCTAAGTTTAGAAGTCTTTATTTTTTGTCTTAATAGGTCCGGATTCGAGCACAAATGAAACCAGGTTTTACCTTTGGCAAGATCGTCTCTGTTGATGACGTATTTTTCTCCGGATGCGATTGTTCTACTCCACCCTGCACAGGTAACAACAAGACAAATAAATAAATAAATAAATAAATAAAAACAAAGAAACTGAGTATTCAAATGTTTACGTACATGAATTCATATTTGATACTTTTTGCTTTTACCACAGTTCGGGGCTATCAAGCTTACTTTGTGTATGTTGTTCTGTTTACCCTCAAAAATTGAAAAACGTTTCTCATTTGGTACTTAATTGGTAAAGCTTACGTATGTTCCAGTACCAGCAGTGATTAACACGCCCTCCCCAAGCTCTTCAGTGTCCACGACCGTCACATCTGCTGTGCCCGTAGTATCAGAGCCAGGTACGATGTCACTGTTATGCTATATGTGTCCCCTGACAACATTAAAATATTATCGACATTTACACTTTAATAATCAAACACACGTCTGAAAATCGGGGACATTGTTCAGAAATTACAGTTTAATAATCGAAGACACGTGTCCTCCAGTGCAAATACCATTCTTTGTTATTCCCGTCGGCAAGTAAACCAATATCTCACTTATGACTGAAACGAAAAACCGATGCCTACAAACGTGCCTAACAACACGTGTTTGTACTTTATTTTAGATTTAGGATTGGGGGCTCCATGTACATTCGATGGCTTTGATTGTGGTTATTCAGTGGCATGGTCCAGTGCAAATTACAAGTGGCAGAGGACCGGTGCTAATAAAGGCATGCCTAACTATGACCACACAGTGGGGAGTGTTGTAGGTATGGCGAAGTGGCCTGTAATTTTGTATTATTATTATCATTATTATTATTATTATGCTTATCAGCGATAAAAGAAGGTATTCTCTATTTCAGTGAAAGAAAACCATTTCTCATCGAGGTTTCCATTTGTTATCACATAAACTGATGCAAGCAGCCATGTTTAGAATCCGTGTTTACGTAATGTTTGCACAGAACAGTTACCTAAAAAAATTTGCGGTATGCTTTTTGCCATGCTGTTCGAAAAGTCAGTCCCTAGGGACGCTGTCTGTATTTGCACCATGTATGAAATGTCACCTTTCAGTTGAATGACTTTGTGACTGCCATCTGATCTTTCTTTCCATATACGTTTTGCACTCTGTCTCCCTGAAGACCACGTCACGCTTGTCTTTTGTGGTTTCTCATCAAGTGTGATTAATCTTTTAGTCTGTCCAGACAGCATTTCCTTAGGAAAAAAAAAACCGTTTGAGGGAAATTTTTATAAAAATTTGTCATATATGTTATAAGAAAAGAAAAACCTGAAACTTCGTCAATTTTCTTATAATTATCAATGTAGACAAGTCAGTTGTGAAGATAAATAATAATATTGACAAAATCAACTTCGTAAAAATCCTTTTTTTTCTTTTCGATGTCTTGCCATTTCTATGTTACAAGAGTTCATTCATTGCATGAATTCAGTCATTAAAGATGCATTTGAAGTCAGATTTTCCTCACAAAACTTCATATGGTTTCAATTAGTATAACATCGAGAAATACTGAAGGACATCATTCCATATTTTCCTATACAGGCAGATTTTGCCTAACATTTTGTCCCATACAGAAAAATTGAAAAAGAAATTCTTCGCATATCAAATCATAGGAAGGATATCCTTTAACTCGTGACACATAGACAGTTGTGCTGAACAGATCTTTAAATACATTGTATTTATCTTTTTTTTCGAAGCCCATCGAATGATCAATTTTCAGTCCAATGAAGCCTTTTCTTAACCAATTTAGAGAACTTAATGTGCATCATTTTATATTGAACACTTTGCAGGATCACAGGGCCAGTTTATGTATGCTTACTGGGCAAACGGCATGCCAAACAGTGAAAGGACAACCATTCAGTCACCGACTATATCAAGAACCACTGGCCCATGTTATATGAAATTCTACTATTACTTCAATAACGCCGACGGAGTTCAACTGTCAGTATCATTAAGCACAATCCCGGTAGGACAGGTGTACCAAGTTTGGTCTTCTACCTCGACTCGTTTCGATACGTGGAAAAGTTCTAATGCGATCGACATTAGTCAGTATTCCAGTTTAGGAGATTTTACGGTACGTTTTTTCCACTGAAGTATTGATGTAGTATTGTTATCATTTTATTTAGAATTATGTAAGTAATCTTCTCATAAATATCAAAACATTTTGATTAAGTTTGATTGAGTCGTCCATAAAGCCCCATTCAGAATATGGGACTAACTAGTCCGAGGACCAAATATGGCCGACCCACTTGAATATTTCCCCATGAGCTATCTTTTCAGTGACTATTAGTGTATAAGACGGCAAGCTTTGTAGAGGGTTGCCATATTTGACCCTGTTCTGAATGGGGCCTTAGATAAGAATGGACATCATTGTGTCGTCATTTAGTGCGCAATTAAACCTTGCAAGTAACCTGTATGCAAGACTTGCTTTAGGACTGTCACATCTAGCGTAAAGAGGTACGATCCAGTATCGTATGTGACGTCGATAATACGCACAACATTGAGTGTAAGAATTCACACTGTTTCCAGCGTACTGAAACGAAGATATAAGCAAGGTATGGAATTCTTTATGAACGTGCTCAAAACATTTGATTGCTCTCCGACCATCGCTTGCTTGCGTACTCGAGACGTGTACGACGTTAAGTTAATCGAACCTCTTGTCATCGCATGGGCAATTTTTCCCAAACGGTAGCACTATACGCTATGTGTGACATTGCATTTACGTTAATATATTTAAATGTGTGAGACGAACCTTACTATAATTAAACTCACCCAGTTCACTTATTCCAGCTAATTTGGTTCATAATTTCCTACTGCAACATGCATTTCATTTATTCACTTGATTGAACTTCATTCCTATTGTCGAATCAAACTGAACAGTTTGAAATCAGTTATATGGTTCATAACAATAATACCACTGACAAGATTTTATTTGTCCTACAATTTATTATTTGTGAAATTACAATTTCTGAAAATCAACGTTTGCACATCATTGGCTTTGAGCCAAAGTGATTGCCCTTCATCAAGCTGGCGTAAAGACACCTTAATGCTAGGTGATTACTATGGGTGTCCAACAGTCTAAAAACATTTACAGTGATGGTTTCAAGTTAACGTTGTGCAAGATTTATCATCACCGTTTGCTTGTTTTAAGATCCCATCTTGTTTTATACAGAACAAGCCTTTTTGTTCAAGCTATTATTTGCACGTTATATTATCTCTAGGTAACAATAGAAACGACATTACCAGACATATTTTTACACGGAGAGGCTGTTTCAATTGACGACATTGTCTTTTTGGGATGTCGGTGTAATTCTCTAGTATGTTTAGGTAAGTATTCCACCGCATTACATATGTAACAAATAGTTAGACACCTCGTCATTCCAATCTGAATTGACGATCTCACCTCCCTTTGGAGGATACAGCATGATGGATTATTTGGTTTAGCTACAGGCATTTACGCGTACAAACACATCTTGTCTCGTACTAGGTCCATTAACTGGCACTTTTTCATCATCTACCACCCCGCCAACACTGACTCCATCAACGACTCCATCAACGGTGCAGCGTATCACTTCATCGACAGCGGCAACTCCTGCGGTAAAAGGTGAGATGGTCTTCTTTTATATTTATATCGCAATGGCAAAAAGACAATTACCTATATTAGTGCTTTCATGGTAAAGTTCATTATACTGTAAATGTTATTTGATGTATGAGAAGATTCAACTACGTCATTTGAAATATACCATACAACATGGAAAATATTTCCCTATTTTTTGTATTGATTCCATAATTATCTTGATTCCCAGGGTTTGGAGCTCCATGTACATTCGATGGAGCCATGTGCGATTACACCGTCACTGCGGACATGCCAGACAGTTTCAAGTGGCTGATGGTCGGTATGAATAAAGGTCTCCCAACAGAAGATCATACCATAGGGAGAGTTTTTGGTAAGGACGATTGTCAGTTATTTGCAAATAGTTGCAGAAATGTCAACATATAGGGAAGGTTTGTTATACCTCATTTCACAAAAAATTTAGATTGTTTATACTCTTGAAACCTTGTTACCCCTCATACACAACTTATTTCTTCGTTCTTTGTGACGAATTCCCTTTGTTTTAAGCTGTAATTATTTTAAAGTTATGAGTTTTAGTATGACATTTCTTGGCACATTGGCACATTGCTAACACTCAAGAAACTTTCACCCTTTTGTACTCCAGGTTCTAAAGGACAATTCATGATGGCAAAGTGGTCGAGGGGAACATCCGGCCAACAAACCACAAGTATGACGTCACCGGTAGTATCTCAGACAAATCGACCTTGTTCCATGTCGTTCTTCTACTATTTCAACAGTGACGACATAAGTTTGGCTGTGTATGTACTAACTTTGAATCTAGTTCAACAAAACAGGATTTGGTACAAACCAGGCAATGGAGCCACCAATGGTTGGGAGTCGAGTGGTGTTTTAGATCTTAGTCAGTTCTCTTCTGGGGGACGATTCCAGGTACTCAGCTACTCAGTCGATTTTTTTGTTGTCAAATACATGCTTATGGGGCTTATTAAAATGCATCCAAGTTCAGGTTTAACTGACTAAAATCGTCATTATAATTCAATAAAATGCTGATCTATACAATCCCAAGGGCATTCCTCTCTTAGAAAAAAATTTTAAGCTGACAGATATTTGTTATATCTTTGAGCGATAAAAATATATATATATATATATATATATATATATATATATATATATATATATATATATATATATATATATATATATATGTTTTTTTTTACTCAAAGATATATATATATATATATATATATATATATATATATATATATATATATATATATATATCTTTGAGTAAAAAAAAAACACTTCAAAAGAGGATAAGTCTTGCCTTGCCCTGTTGCAAATCGTTAAACTCCTTAAAGTAATTTATCTTAGTTTAGAAGTCTTTATTTTTGTCTTAATAGGTCCAGATTCGGGCACAAATGAAACCAGGTTTTGCCTTTGGCAAGGTCGCTTCTGTTGATGACGTACTTTTCTACGGATGCGATTGTTCTACTCCACCCTGCACAGGTAACAACAAGACAGTAAATAAATAAATAAATAAATAAATAAATAAATAAAAACAAACACTGAAACTGAGTATTTAAATGTTCACGTACATAAATTCATATTTGATAGTTTTTGCTTTTACCACAGTTTGGGGCTATCAAGCTTACTTTGTGTATCTTGTTCTGTTTTTCCTCAAAAATTGAAAAAAGGAATAAGTTTCTCATTTGGTACTTAATTGGTAAAGCTTACATATGTTCCAGTACCAGCAGTGATCAACACGCCCTCCCCAAGCTCTTCAGTGTCCACGACAGTCACATCTGCTGTGCCCGTAGTATCAGAGCCAGGTACGATGTCACTGTTATTCTTTATGTATTCTTGACAACATTAAAATATTATCGATATTCACATTTTAATAATCGAACACACGTCTGATAATCGGAGACATTGTTCAAAGTCACAAACAGAGATTATAGTTCACTAATCGAAGACACGCGCCTTCCAGTGCAAATACCATTCTTTGTTATTCCCGTCGGCAAGTAAACCAATATCTCACTTATGACTGAAACGAAAAACCGATATTGCTTCAAACGTGCCTAACAACACGTGTTTGTACTTTTTTTAGATTTAGGATTGGGGGCTCCATGTACATTCGATGGCTTTGATTGTGGTTATTCAGTGGCATGGTCCAGTGCAAATTACAAGTGGCAGAGGACCGGTGCTAATAAAGGCATGCCTAACTATGACCACACAGTTGGGAGTGTTGTAGGTATGGCGAAGTGGCCTGTAATTTTGTATTATTATTATTATTATTATTATCAGCGATGAAAGAAAGTATTGCCTCTTTCAGTGAAAGAAAACCATTCCTCATCGAGGTTTCCATTTGTCATCACATAAACTGATGCAAGCAGCCATGTTTAGAATCCGTGTTTACGTAATGTTTGCACAGTAGCCTACAGTTACCTAAGAAATTTTGCGGCATGCTATTTGAAAATTCAGTCCCTAGGGATGCTGTCTGTTTTTGCACCATGTATGAAATGTCACCTTTCAGTTGAATGACTTTGCGACTGCCATCTGATCTTTCCTTCCATATACGTTTTGCACTCTGTCTCCCTGAAGACCACGTCGCGTTTGTCTTGTATGGTTTCTCATCAAGTGCGATTAATCTTTTAGTCTGTTCAGAAAGCATTTTCTTAGAACAAGAAAAAAAAAAAAACGCTTGAGGGAAATTGTTATAAAAAGTTGGTCATATATGTTATAAGAAAAGAAATACCTAAAGCTTCGTCGATTTTGTTATAAATATCAATGTATACAAATCAGTTGTGAAGATAAATATCAAAAATGATATGTTGACAAAATCAACTTCGTAAAAAACGCAGGATCTTTTATCTTCTCAGTGTTTCGCCACTTCTATGTTAAAAGTGTTCATTCATTGCAGGAATTCAGTCATTAAAGATGCACTTGAAGTCAGAATTTCCTCACAAAACTCAACCAAATGCCACCATATAGGTTCAATTAGTATAACATCGAGAAATGCCTAAGGGCGCCGTTCCATATTTTCCTACAGGCATTTTGGCCTTACATTTAACATTTAAAAAATGTTTGCATGTCGAATTGTAGGAAAGATATCCTTTAACTCGTGACACATAGAGAGAGAGACAGTTGCTGAACAGATCTTAAAATACACTTTACATTGTATTTATCTTTTTCTATTTCATTAAAGGTCGTCGAATGAAAACACGAATTTGATCAATTTTCAGTATAATGAAGCCTTTTCTTAACCAATTTAGATGACCTTTTGTGCATTATTTTATATTGAACACTTTGCAGGATCACAGGGCCAGTTTATGTATGCTTACTGGGCAAACGGCATGCCAAACAGTGAAAGGACAACCATTCAGTCACCGGCTATATCAGGAACCACTGGCCCATGTTACATGAAATTCTACTATTACTTCAATAACGCCGACGGAGTTCAATTGTCAGTATCATTAACAACAATTCCGGTAGGACAGGTGTACCAAGTTTGGTCTTCTACCTCGACTCGTTTCGATACGTGGAAAAGTTCTAATGCGATCGACATTAGTCAATATTCCAGTTTAGGAGATTTTACGGTACGTTTTTTTTCCACTGAAGTATTGATGCAGTATTTTTTATCATTTAAGTTAGAATTGTGTAAGTAATTATCTCATAAATATCAAAACATTTTGATTAAGTTTGATTGAGTTGTCAATTAGATAAGAATATAGAGCAGTGTGCAGTTAGTGAGCAATTAAACTTTGCAAGTTATGCAAGACTTGCTTTAAGACTCTGTCACACCTAGCGTAAAGAAGTACGTATGAGTATCGTATGTGTCATCGATAATACGCACAACATAGAGTGTATGAATTCACACTGTTTCCAGCGTGTTGAAGATATTAGCATAGCATGGAATTGTTTATGAACGTGCTCAAAACATTTTATTTCTCTCCCACCAACGCTTGCTTGCGTACTCGAGACGTCGGTATACGACGTTAAGTTTATCGAACCTCTTGTCATCACATGGGCACTTTTTCTCAAACGGTAGCACTATACGTTATATGTGACATTGTATTTATATTAATAGATTTAAATGTGTGAGACGAACATTACTATAATTGAACTCACCCAGGTCACTAATTCTAGCTAATGCGGTTCCTAAATTCCAACCGCAATATGCATTTCATTCATTCACTTGATTGAACATCATACCTACTGTCGAATCAAACTGAACAGTTTGAAATCAATTATATAATAACACTGAAAACATTAATACCGTTGACAAGATTTTATTTGTCCCACAATATCGTATTTGTAAAATTACAATTTCTGAAAAACAACGCTTGCAACTTGGAATCATCACAGTGATTGCCCTTCATCAAATATACATATATAAAGATGCCTTAAAGCTAGGTGATTAACATGGGTGTCCAATTAACACTCTAAAGAAACCATTTACAGTGATGGTTTCAAGTTAACGTTGTGTACAATCTGTCATCACTGTTTCACTGTTTGATTATTTTAAGATCCTATCTTGTTTTATACAGAACACTTATGATAAGCCTTTTTGTTCAAGCTATTATTTGCACGTTATGTTATCTCTAGGTAACAATAGAAACGACATTACCAGACGTATTTTTACACGGAAAGGCTGTTTCAATTGACGACATTGTCTTTTTGGGATGTCGGTGTAGTTCTCCAGTATGTATTGGTAAGTATTCCATCGCAAAAATTCATCAAAACATGTATAAGATTACTTCTTTTGTCAGCTTTATGCAATAGACATGCATTCTTTGCGTGACATTGTCGATCAGCTTTGTGTTGGTTTGGATTGTATATGTAAGGTAGTCTTATTTCTTCTAAAAAAGGAAGAATTTTTTATATGTTACAGGGAAAGTGACACCTACAGTAGATGTTCCAACTACCACACCTAAGGAGACTCTGGTAAAAACCAATTCAACACAAGTGGCTTCGCCCACATTAACAAGCAGCGCAGGTTTGTCCAATGTGCCAAAATATCGCAATTAAATCAAATTTAAGTAAAGCAAATAAGAGAAGAACAAACAAGTGGAGGGATATCATATATGCATATAAAACAGAATTGTCTTTTAGTGATATACAGTAGAACATTTTTTGTTGATTTACAGCCCCCTCATTTGGATCACCTTGACCGCAACACATTTCATCAGCGCATCAGGGCTCCGTATCTCGAAAGGTTCGCTATGTTGCGCACGTGCGCAAGCGTCTCGATTCCATGGCCCCGTATCTCGATAGAATCGGTTATGGAATCGAGACACTTGCGCACGTGCGCAACATAGCGAACCTTTCGAGATACGTAGCCCAGGTCTGTGTACAAATAACAAACCGATATCGATGATACATGTATATTTATATATTTCTGTGTATCTTACTCATTTTGGAAATCGAATAATTTTCATTGAAATATGACCTTTTTTTCAATTCAGACAAAACACATCGCTCCACAAAGGCACCCGTTCACATAGTCATCAAACCAGGTGCTCGTAGGACTGAAGAAAATGTGGGTCAGGCCCTGGACGTTCCTGTTCCTGCCATAGTTGGAATCGTAATGGGCACTTTGCTATTTGTGATACTCGTTCTAGTAATCGTGATCATCGTTATTAGAAGTAGACTTGTGTTTTACAGCAAAGAAGAGCCAATTGTGCATTACAGCAAAGAGGGTGACGACTACGAAAATAATGGAAGGGTGTACGGTGGATTAAATGAACCTCACTTAAATCTGCAAATTGGCAAAGATTATGACCAAGAGAATGGACACGCACCAAAGACCATTGAAAACCAGTTGTATTTTGATGTAAATCTTGCAGATCAATCAATATCGTGAATGTATAGGCCTACTTAATTTAATGCATACTGTAGGATACCTATTTAAAGAATTCGATAAGATAAATTCGCCATTTAGACAAAGATAAGTAAACTTTGCCTTGTATTTACTCATATTTTGTATAATTTGACCAAAACCGGGCCAAACAGTTTAAGTTTTAGCAAAAGAACATGACTTGTTAAGATATTATAGACTGTATCACTATTACAGCTCAGCAATGCAAATGTGCTATACACGTTGCTTTTTTAAACCGTTATATGTGTATAGCTGTTGCCCAGAAGACAACCTTGAATGTTTTAGTCCCAGCAGTGCACTTGGCTGAGTGTAATAGCTATTTTCAAATCACCAATTGTTGGCTTGCATCTCAGAAAGCATTCTTGGATTTGGAATAACACGTTTCACTGGAAATATATGCTATATCTGACATTTGCAAAAGGGTGCTTACATAATTAGAGCATATATCAAGTGACCATAGAAATATGCCATTGCTTTGGACAAGAGCAAAACTCAGTTAGGGTTACTTGAAAGATTCAAATATAATTCAGACGGATCTGACCAATATAAGCCTGTCCTTAATTCTGTGCTATTGAGCTCTTTCGACTTGCAGGGAAAATTGTCAGCGTGACACACAATATGTTATAACCAGAAATACCGAATGCCGTACGAAGGGTTTTGAAGACTTTGAGAACATCTCTCTACTATATTTGTAGAAGTTTTAACAATCTGAACAAATAAGAGAATAAACTTTATCACGTTAAAATATTTGATGATTGATCACAGTTTGAAACGCCAGCTCCTGTACAATTTAAGGAATTCTAATAAACACGTGAGGTCTAAAGTGGCACGAGCAGTAGTCCATTTATAGGTCCTTTTTAAATCCTTTAAACCACTCTTATTATGTTTACGTAAATTTGGTGTTTGTTGAATACATTTCTTTTTTCATTTGAACATCTTAGTTGTTCTCAACACGCTATACTGATATGTCACTTCCTTTCTGTACGTGCGTTACACATTTGAGACAACGTGTTCATAATATCAGACAAACAAATAATGATAAATGGCGTTCAGTGATTCTTCGTTGACGTGACAACCCACCATTTGCTAGAAACAACAAACCAGAATAAAAGCTGATATATGGACAGTTAACCTTTTTACACTGTAAATATAAAAGGTTGACAGAACACAGTAATACTTTTATCCGTTTCTAGCCTCCCATTCCCATGCTTTTCCTGAAAATAGGCCAAAACTAATGAAAGAAATGTTGAAACAAAGGAAAATCTCATCAGGTTGATTTTTGAACTCGAGCGGCATTTTAGTCCTGAGAATCATTCCCGTAAATAATTGTATTAAGTAGCATGGTTTTCCTTTGATGGTACATTGTATTCACGATACCAGTGCACAAAATATGTTTTTGTCAACCTGATGCATTATTATATAATGCCTGACACCACCATTTTTCTGTACTTTAACTGTAGACATTTAGAACATGTTTACATACGTTTTCATACCCAAGGGACTTCAAGTCCCACCTTGAATACGCAAATTCTCGGAAATTGAATAAATCACTAGAAACTAAATGATTTCAAGAAGAAAGTCATAGAATCTTAGTTCTGATGATCGTTCCAGTAAGTTTTAAAATGATAAGTAAACAATTTTACATTTTTTTCTGTGTTATCGAGGAAAATGCACGGGGACGACACAGGCATGTGTTGGCTTTATGTCTAGATACATAAAGTGTCTGCCCAAAACCATTATATTTCATTTTCATGAGGATTTGAGACACGTTAGGACACTTGATTTAAATTGAAATACTAAAATATTTTCTTTATATAAAAAAACCCATATTGCTTCATAGTATTATTGGCTATTGTCTCTGGGCAATGCAAAATAAATAAATAAATAAATAAATAAATAAATAAATAAATAAAAAATAAAAACATAAAATAAGGAATGACGTACAAAGCCCAGTCGTTGGTTTAAGTTAACAAGTAGGTCCAAGGCAAGGATTTAACACATCTTGGTTGACGATTCATCACAAGCGACAGATGAACAATGTGTGCCAGTGATAAATGCCATTACAGGATGACAAGCTACACGTAGGCTCTTCTGCAGCAAAAACTAAAGCAAGGCGTTAACAAAGTGGTCTACTCTTCGACACGTGTAACCGTGAGGACATATCCTCGATGATTACCCAGTGCTTCAGACAAATGTCATGACTTATACACATTAACCTTTCTGCATCAGATCAGGTTACAAGTGAGAGGCGCTTTAAAAGAAACCATGACAAAAACATAGAAAACAGAATAGCTAAAAGAAAACAAAGTTATGACTGGTACTAATTCACCAAGATGTAAAGATAGTGTTTTTACTTTTTACGCAGTTATTTGGTTTGGTACGATGTCTCTTGAAAAAAGTATTGATAAGAGCAGCAGAAATATATAAAAGGTTAAAAGTAGGCCTTCTTGACGGCAAAGACTGAAAAACAATATAGGGCTAAGGCTTTATTTCGTTTTCGAGGAATTCCCTTACACTTTTAAACCCGTCTCTTCTAATCAACTTTACCTTTGCAATGTTTTCATTTGTTGATAAATTTATCACTTTTTGCATAACGTATGCGCTTGAAGCATAGGGGAGACCGGGGCTAGTTGGACCCCGGGGTAAGTTGGCCCCCCGTCAATTTATGAAAAAGTAACTACGAGGTAAAAAAATTGGCCACATACTCTTGCAAAGTGACCGTAGCCTACAATGCTAAGGAAGTATAAGACGTTAAAAAGTTTTACTAAAGCGGTGAGTCGAAATAAACGATTTTTGCACCTAAAAGTAATTTTGTTTAAGAGATTTCAAAATCTATTGTCATAGGCTTTTGATCGAATATAAGATATGTATAGGGCATCAAACTGAAGCTAATCGTTTTAAGTTTCACAGAGATGTATCATCGTTGCTCATTCTAGCACCATAAATGGCTACCATCCTTTAAAATAAATAATGTGCACCCGGGGCTAGTTGGCCCCCTTGACTCGGGGCAAGTTGGACCCTCATATTACCCACAAACCTTTGCGCGCAACGCTGTTTGAAATAAACAAGTTGGTGAAATTGACAAAGCTTGCCGGTGTCTATTACCGTCTGATTGATTTTTTAGAATTTTCTCTCTGGTGTCTTTTTGAAAATTTATATTAGAAATATTCTGTTGATTGTAAGTATTAAAAAGCAAATCCATTGGACTTTCCGTAGAAAAACATTTATTTTGCCTTAATTCATTGTAAGGGGATTCCCTTTGTATTTATAATGTTATATGTGGCCCCAAGGGGATTTTCTACCCCTCCCTAGCTAGAGACCATTGTTGAAACAAACTCAATGGTTTAAAACTGAATTTGTTACTTTCTTTTAAAAAGAACATTTATTATTTGTTTTCATTCATTAAAAACCTTCTTTATACCGTTATTTATTTATTCTTAATTAAAACAAAACACATTTTATTGATAGATATTTTGGTTCTTGCAACACATACCCCCCAACAACGTGACATACGGAAACCTCAATAAATCTGCCTCATTTGAACTGTTTATTCATCAAAGACTCTCAAAAATCAATTGAATAAATTAGAAATTCATAAAAATGTATTTCAAGGCGTTTAAATGGGATATATACTTCATTTTCGTATAGGGGGGCCAACTTGCCCCGACCCTGGGGCCAACTTGCCCCATGGCGGGGCAAGTTGACCCCCCTGACGTCAACTGCGTTTTTTTTGTCAAATTGTGAGCCACCTGGCATTATATTTGAAAAATAATGACGTTGCATACGTAGCTTAGTTCATGGGGCTTACTTTGAAACCGGTTTTGTTACTCTAACCCACTCCTAGTTGGCTCTACAAGGCCAAAAGTGTCTAACTGGGCCAATTAGCCCCGGTCTCCCCTAATCTCTCTTTAAAGTTTATGTCCTACCCGCTGCAATTTCTGTATATACTATTCATGTTGTATTTTTTTATCATGAAGGCTCACGCCTTGCGCACTGTATTTACATCTGCCACGTTAAGATTTGAATAGCTTCACTTAACAAAACTTTTGAAAAGTATTCGAACATAACTCACTTCCAGGTCATTGAAGAAATTGTTTATTTAAACACAATGTTTACCATATCAAATAGATGTGACTTATAAAACAAACAATCTGAATTAACAGGCGATGAATGATTTATCTGCATACTAAACATAGTGATGAGCGGAAGTTTGTTTTGCCAAAGCAGACTGTCTAATCCAGCTTTTTGAGTCACTTTTAGAGCCATAGGACGAATTTTGCGCCGAACTATGTGACGCTGAACTACAAGGGAATATTCCTCTTCTCCTCAGCTCTCCACGAAATCTCCGGTGGTAGTGAATATAAACCAAGGGGTTGTAAATTGCAGATGCCTTGGCCACCATGGCAGGAATAGTGGAGGTTACGCGATCCAGCTGATTAGCCTTTCCAAATATTCCCATAAGAGAAACAACCGCGTAAGGCGTCCAAGCTCCGATATATATCATCAACACCACTAAAATCATTTTCACTATTTTCAGCTCAGATCTTGAAATTCGTTTCTTCCGTTGAGAAGACATCCTATACGTTTTCATGGCATGAGAATTGTTGTGAACGTGAGCAAAGATCCAGATATAACAAACCACGATAACAGAGAGAGGACAGATAAATCCCGCTGCAAATAACGTAACAACAAAGGCTCTGTTTGTAATTGTCTCCGTTATGTAGTCAAAGCAACAAGCTGTTCCCAGTCCTTCTAAAATATATCGACCCCAGCCGAATAAAGGTGGTAGGACCCAGATGATTGAGTTTACCCAAACTATTGCGAGATACTTAAGTGCCAAACGCCATGACACGCGACTGACGACAGTCTGGGACTTCACTATACTGTGGTGTTTCTCCACCGCGATTGCTGCCATTGTATTAATAGTCATCAGTCCGAACCCTCCCATCATCACAGCGTGTAGGTTACAACCTGAAAAGACCAGTGATTTAAGTAACTGAGGACAATAGTATTGATGATGTGTACCTATATGGCGTCCTTAGGTTAAGCAAAGCAATGTGATATATAAACTTTGCGAGGTTTTAGTGTCGCTGTACAGTGTATTATTTGGATAACCAAGCCAAAAAATTATAAAAATGACAGTAGAAATGTACTTTTCGTAAAAAATTAGCTAAATGCAAGTTTGTAACAGAAGAATTACGTAATGAATCCAAAATACACTTACAAAACTATTATTTGAGACATTGGAATCTCATTTTACATTCTCATGCTGTACCCTCTGTCTTTGACAAAATATATCCTGGGAGGGAAAGTTGCATTCGAGATAGAAAAAACTCACCTATTTCTCCAAATGGCCATTCGCCAAGATAAGAAGCTACTGTAACCATTGGAACAGACACAGACATCAAAACGTTACTTAAAGACAGATTCATAAGAAGAAAGTTAGCTGGAGTCCTAAGGGATTTACACCTAAAATAGCAAAAAAAAAAAAAAGAGAACATTTTAGATATAGGATTTTTTGTTGTTACTAAAGCAAGTTGTAAGATAACAGCATTTCGCCGTATAAAATTAAAAAATGCACATGTTCTCTTTCTATAACTACCATCGGAATAGCCAGGATTTTTTTCAAATCTTATAGCCGATCAAGGCGATTGCTGCATAAATTGTTCAAATAACAGTTATACCAAAAGTTAGTATATCATTTCAAAAGTGCTACTCTAACTCTCACAGCATACACATTTAAATAAATAACGATTAAGTGGAACTATGAAGATAAAAAATCAATTCCCAAATGCAATCATAATGCTTGAAATCAAGGCATCATTGTTTCAGATAACAACATCACCCAGGCTTTTTAACAATACAGTGACGGGTCTTCTGAAAGGTTCATCATTATTCGATATATTCCCACTTAAAACAAGAAAATGGATAGGCATTACACTTTGAAATAAGTGTGTTAGGTGCATTTCCTTGATAACCCGCAAAATCATATTCAGTACATTTACATGCGGCATCTTGGCATCTTATCGATTAAATTCCTGGCGTGTCTTTTTAGTATTGAAATATTTCGGGAAGTTTGTCTGATCCCTTTCTTTTTGAACAAATTACGCTAAAACGCGAACTTGACCTTACAAATGTGTGTGGAGTAAAATCTCTTAACAGGTAGGCCTATCTGGGGATACTAGGTGATCTGTTCGAGCAGTTTGATAGAATTTTTACATTATACGGAAGATAAATAAAAGAACAGACGCGATACTGGATAATTTGGACTTACTTTTTCATTGTCGATTACATTTTTACAAGCTATCGTTAGTGGTTTTGGAACTGCTGGGATCTTAACTACTGACTCACAAACCGGGGTTTCCGATGTTACATACAGTGTAACCCCCCTGTACCAACTGTGTTTCAACTCCAAATACAAAATGGACAACACTGTGCACTCCGTTTAAGGCACAGTGAGTGTGAGACCCTAAGTAGTAGAATAGTAGAAAGTTAATTTTCCTGGAAATTCTAACACTTGTTCCCCTAATCACCGAGGTCTGGCTGTCACATCCAAAACCGCTGAAAAATTCCCTTCTGTTGCCTTCGTTTTCGAGATCTGATATTTAAATTCTTGAGTTATAATGCAGAAAGAAAAAGGTGAATTGATAGGTGGCGGTAAAAACAGAAATCTAGAACCAATAGACTTGGGTCCACCGACTTGGTGAGGGACTGCTATGTAAACAAAAATAAGTGTCAGTTTTACCATTAAAATGTGTAGTACTCACCTACAGAAGAAACCAATAACGAACGAATTGCCAGCTATGGTGATGAGAGATACTGCTAACACAAATGTCCCCACTATGACATTGACTTCACGAGGTGGCGGAGGATAAGTAGACCAGAACGGATGTTCATAAGGCAACAGTGCCGAGCCATTCAGTTGAAATGTACCATTCCCCCGCATGTTTTCCATGGATTCTAAAATGCATATCACATTTCTCATGTAACTTAAAACAAGACAGATAAAGTATGCAGAGGGAGCAGTACGACAGATGTAAATGTTCCATAAGTATTTGAAATGAAATACAGGTTTACAAATCTCAAAAAAATTCCGTCAGTATAAAGAGACTTACATGTGGGCATACAAATACATCTTTATGTGCGAAGGGAATCTTTAAGAAAGAATTTGTATTCCGGAAAATGAAAGATCTCTATTGTGCTAAAAAAATCGGAAGTTACTTTTGCACGAAATAGGAACTCCCAAATAGAATAAAAAAATTTTCGACACTGTCGAAATTGTGCTTGTACACATATACTATAAACAGCAATTATGCATACAGAATTGTGTTTTAACAAATTTCATTTGTCATTTATATACTCAGTTACATATGTGTAGAAGCAGATACATAGAGAAGAAACCCTGAAAACTATAAGAAACCAGACACAATAGGAATACGTAACTACCTATAGAGCCTACTTGTGCATCTATCAACTGAATTAACTAAATCAATTATATCCATTCAGATTCTTGACAGCCTTTATCTATTACGTCTATTTCTAGAGCATGAGCGTGTTTTCCTGCTCTTCAAATATCAAGGCAACAAAACCTGTGTTTGCAAATAGGAAAATAACACTTAAAGGCCTTTCGAATTACCGGGGTTTTAAATCCATTATCACTATTATTACCATGATTATTCCTTATTCTCTTTTTTTATTCTTAGACAAACAACAACATTAAACCATCGTTATTCACGTCCAGGGATCACTGTAGTTGTGTGTTTCCAAAAGTTTAGGAACCTCACATTCACATTCACTCATATTCTTTATAGGCGACTTTTTTCCTTTGGACAATTTTGTGCTCCCTCTCGATACTTAAATGGGCGAAATAAGTGCACTGCCTATTGAAATTGCTGTTGATGTTCTAATTTGAGAATACAATATGTAGATCCAATTGAATGAACAATCATACAACATGAATAGACAAATATGAAATAGTCTAACAAAAAGGCATGACTGAACATGTCAAGTTCTTACTATGAGCACATAAGCACAAAAAATCAAGGTTTGAATTACGAATTATTTCCAAACCAAGATATACATGTATGTATCTATAAGCAACTATTAAAATTGCTTTAACAAGCCTTGAATGGTTTTTTTTTCTTAAGTGTTGCGAAGTTTATCGCGTGACTTTCTTTTGATGTTACTTCCATTTCAGGTAAGACACTGAGTTTCAACAGCAATTGTTGGTTTGATGTCAATTGTGCAAAAATGTGGTGGGTGCCGTTGGTAATGACTACAAAGGTTCCTATAAATGCCATACGGTGCTTCAAGAACAATAGCCCAATATGAAACTTTTTAATGCTAGCTGCTTTTGAACACGTAAGAAATTAGTAAGAATGATGTGATGTGAATACCGTTTAGGTCGACTATCATATAACCCTAATAGGTTTTAAGGTTTCAAGGCAAGCCATTCCTTGCAGGATGAAGGGGAGTTGGTTGAATAAGGCCTTTTCTTCGGTCACTTCCGGTAAAAATCTTCCCAGTGTTGATTCGGGGACACCCATTGTTTTTATGCGTTGTCAAGCACTTATCAGATATTAAAATTTGAAAGCAACGGAGAAACGAACCACTGACATACTTGCCTATCGAATTTTTTTTTCACAGGAAAATTTCCTTGCAGTTTAAAAACTTCCATGCTTATGTAAAGATATATTTAATAACAACACGAACAGAGGATCAAGTAAAGATTGGCATCCATATGTGAAACATATCTGCTTTCATTCCAACCAACAATTGTGGTTTAACTGCTTGATGATAGTATCCATTCCTCCTTAAATGGTTTATGTTTGAACATTGTCCTTTGATACGGCTTTTCAGTCTTTGTTCATGCAAATGATCGCTGAAAGGTTGTACATTACATATCGAATATCCGTCATAAGGGAAGCAATAGAAAGATAGGACAATGGCATTAAACAGCATTGTTACATCATCTAATATGCCTTCATTTGCGAAAAAGCGGATGGAATACTTATTTGATAACTGATGCGCTGTTCGTTTTGTATATAGACATGCAATATGTTGTTCGAAACAAATAATACTTTTTGTATGTGTGTTCGAACGCGCGCGTGCGTTTAATTGAACTCAACATTTTGTTACACACGTCAAGGACTCTTAATTAATCGCGCCTTTCTGTATTATTCACTGAAAGTATGTTAATAGTCATTGAAGAAGTCAAATTAAAATTACCATGTATTCAAATCACTAAAACAACAACAAAAAATAGTTCTTGATGTCTGTCGTATGAATTTCTACGACATTTTTTTCAAGTTTATGTTCAGTATCTTCAATTTTTTGCGGACGAATATCCCTGAGTACCACTTCCATCTCTTCGAACGATAGGCTTATGTTGTACATGATATAAATGGTATTGACATAGCAAACAACACACATACACAAACAAGCAAGCAGTTAGACCAACAACACACACACACACACACACACACACGCAGCAAAATAGAACGATTAGATATGAGCACGATTTAAAATTAGGATTGATTAATCCAATTTATTTTAATGTCAAAAAATTTCGATTTTTTTTTACGTCAAAAAGAACTTACCGTTTTAACACAGTGCCGAGAGGTGCTGTGTTTCAGAATTTACCGATGTGTATCTCTTCATTGGTTCCCCGCTGCTCTGCAAAGACGACACAGCATGCTGATTAAGGAGTGTTTAACAGAGTAGGCTACGTAACTCAGAATATCTTGGATATCACTTAACAATACCACTGATCGTTCCTCATTATGCAGTGCAGTTTAAGTAGCACTGGTGGCGCCCCTACAACCACTGCACTTAAGTTGTATACAGTCATGCAATGTCATCAAATAGACTGCTCAAAAGAATTGAGGGAACACTTAGAAAGGCAGACATTAAAAAAAGAACTTTTGCTCTTCAATAAATAAAAACGTAAAAATAATACCTGCCACCATCGCTTTATTGAATCTCGCATTATGGTTGGACTTTCCTATCAGGCATCATTATGCAAATGAGCATAAAAGGAAGGGGTGGTATTAAATTATTAAATAAATTTCTCAACTCTAACACTTTTTAGTATAATGCATATCAGCCACTGAAAGCTTCATATGCCTTAAATCCCCTCTCCATCGAGTAACCGAAGTCTGAAACGTGGAATGCAATTTCCTTCTTGGATGAGCCATTGAACTAGATTATTGAGATCTACTGGCATGGGCGTAACTAGGCATACGCACGGAGGCACTGTGCGTACAATTTTTTGGCCAACCATGATATTATTTTATATAAATTTAGTGTATTTTTCACGGAATATAAAAGAAAATCCTCTGCTTATTAAAGTCACCTGTAAGTAGAAATCCTCTGTATCAATTGTATAGGCACATTGATTGTTCTGACCCCCCC
>NW_019775553.1:41728-203438 GCF_001039355.2 Lingula anatina | reverse complement strand
CTTTTATTGAACTGAGGTAAACAATGCCTGTAACCTTAACAAGTCCTATCTTAATCGTCCATCTAACTGGAACTTCCTTTACCTCTTAATTGGAGGGTTCAGTGGCCCTCAACTCTCCTGTAGCCTCTTTCTTGAGAATATCGAAATCATTCTGGCTGGCGATATTAATCTCAGGTAAAAATCTGCCCGAGTGTTATTTTCAAAGAGCAGCTCCCGCAACCCTGGGGGCACTAGATAAAATCTGGACACCAGGTTTAATAACGAGCTAGAGAAAAAAAGGAAGAATTTTTCCTGCAAAGCTTCAAAGAATTTTGACACGGATTTGACCCAGCTTACCCCTCCAAACTAACAGGGTGACATGGGCAATTTTTACAGACAAATAATTAAACTTAGATGTATCACAGATCTGTCGTGTCGTACAATTGGTTGTTTTTGGGAGCCATGCATCCACATTTAAGGTGAATGAAACCGTATGTTAGTTAAACTCAGAGGTGGATCCAGGATTCTTCGAAGGTCCAGGATTCTTCGAAGGGGGTTCCACATGTGCGAAACTAGCCTCCTTTAAATAAATATACCGTTCTGGGTAATAAGAATATTGAAACTTTTTTAATTGCAAGAATATTTCTGACTAAATGATGATTTTATTATTAATGGAAATTAGGCTGCGATGTGTGGTACATATGCTGTGATTACGCTGTCCTTCATCTGTTGCGTTAGTCTACATTTTGCTGGGAATTTTAAAAATCTGTGCGTACAATTTTTAAAGGTCTGGTTACGCCCCTGACTGGTGTGAGTGATTTTGCTGAAATAGTAGCGCTAAGTGGTCCAATAATGTAGCATAACGGGCAAATAGGCAGACCAGTCCTTTCTGTGCATTTTTGGCATTTCTTGCACGATGAAAACGCCCCAGCAAACACAAAACCGTTAACCGCTCAATCAGACTATGGATTACTGAAAGACTTACATCTTGTCTTCTAGCAGTGTTTTGAATACCAAAACCTGCGTTTTATAAGCTTATATCCCTCCCTCTTTTCTCCAGTGAGAAATAACGGTCTTGAGACACGGCTAGAAAATGTTAGTCAAAGCTTTTGCAGTGTGATTCTCACGGTGGATATTTATATGCAGCATAGCCCCTAGGAGTTTTGAGTCCAAATAATTTTACCTACTTTTTTTGCGAATTTCACTAGCATAAAACCATAATTATTACTTTTAACGAGTGCAAAATCTATTTTATTGCAGCACAGTTTAAGTAGAAATAAAGGATGAGTTTGTCTAAAAGTGGCTAAATGGAATAGTTCAAACTTTTGCATTTTAAATGTCGGGTGCTGCCTAACTTTTTTTGAATAGTATAGGTTGTATTAGTGCTATAATATATATCAAAAGAGGTCAAGTATCCTAATTATCTTAAGGTTATACACCCTTTCACTATTAGCCAAAATCAGGCAAAAAACTACTTTGTATAAAACTAGTTGTTAAAACTACTTTGTATAATGCTAGTCGTTATAATACTATCTTATAATGTTTATGGACACCATTCGTCTTCAAAAAGAGTATGGCAACTTGCTGACGCATCATATCAGCGTTTCAGATGTGAAAGTGCTATTGTCGGTTTCTAAGTATTCCCTACTACCTAGGCTTGTATCAGAAAGTGTTCAGCGTCAAATAGGAGCAGTTCGTGGATGCTGTAGGGCGGTACGACCGCTTTTCTTAAAAACACTTGGTTTAGATTTTATCACTCATAACTTTAAGTTACACCAAGACGGCATAACATCGGATGGAAATATTTTCTCAAAACACTTTTGTCAAGAACTACAACAATCTAGGCCAACATATTTCTAACTACACCCTCTAAAGGTTATTTGATTGTTTTCGAAAAATGCACCCAGGTACCTCTGGTAAAAATGGTACCTTAGTACAACGAAAGTTCTACCAATTATCGATATACATTATGATCAGCATAGTCGCTTGAGATAAGTCAGATATGATAGATTGATTCAAAACTAGCAAAAGAAAGAATTCAAGTCAGGTCATATGGTGATAAATTTCAGGTATATAAATCGGAAATACCTTACCTTAACATACGCATATCTAAATACGAATATGAAAGTAATAGTAACATTGTAAAAAAAAAGAAACACAGACGTCTCACATGTAAGAAAACATGACTACGTTCTTTTTGAGCCACCAGCTCTGCATCTTTCATTGTTTATCCTCACTTAAAGTGCGGTCTCAAAATAATTGTCAACTTCTGATTTTAGTTACTTTGTGAACAAAACGAATAAAGTCGAAAGCTGACTCCAGCTGTCCCTGCTGTCAGGGCAGAAAACTACAAATCCTTGTTTCAAAAATAATCTAAAAAAGCCACTTACCTTTTGTTTCACTCTTAACACCTTAGAGCAAAATTTATAGTAGCCTAGACGATGATTTAGTCAATTTGGTGACGATAGAGTCTATTAAGCAACTTTGCATTGCTGGTTTTTTTATTTCTCAAACGGTTTGTCTGCTAAACATTGGTTGTCTTCACTTATTGTGCTATGTTACTATAGTTACAAGTTTTCCATTGGCTAATACTTTGCCAGTCATATACACATCTTTTGCAATTATGCTACGGTTTTTCCGCCAGGCCATAGCAGGTTAAACCATTAATAACTTAATCACCTTTAAAAAGTATAGTGTAAGTGGATATTTATCTATTTTTATATTGACACGGCAACTTTATTGGGAATTATAAAAGGGGCTGTACGTAATGATAACGTCACGCGGTTTAATATATGAAAAAAAAATTGTTCTGGTTCTCTACCAGCTTTATTTCTTCAAATACAGAAAACCCAGTTACAAGACTAAGCAACGTCTCCGGACGTCTCCAATGTGTATCAATATGTCTCCCTGAACAGTGATCTTAAAGCTGTACATATACTGTATATATATACCGTTTAGAGAGCCTTTCTATTCAAAGCAGTGATTGCATTATTCTAATCATACAACCTTAATTCATTCGTACTCTAATATATAAATGCGGGCCAACAAGTAAACTACTGTGATATCCACTACTGAATACTAAACATTAGCTTTTATTAGGAAAACTTAGTACCTGGCTAAGTACCTGATAACTTCATTAGCCCTAAACCTGTGTAATAAGTAATGGAAAATTAAAAATAAAAAAATGTAAAAACTGACTAGGCGTAAAGAGAGTTCGTCAATGGGAGACAGTGCATATGAAATATCTGTTGAAAGTAACAGCGATGACACGTGATATGTTGTCCTGAATGACAGGGTAATTTATAAGAGGTTACTTCATGTAATACCAAAAGAAGTCATTAACTAGTAATCTTAGACAAGAGGTCTTTGCAGTTGACTGCGTTCTTTTGCACTGATACTGACAATTGTGTTTTTGCTCATATCACTGCGTGATACACGTGATCTGTAACCTGTGAATGAGAGGATAATTATTTAAATAGAGGTCTTTTTAAGTAACAGATAGCCTGAAATGACACTATTCTTCTAACCCTTAAAAACAATAGATCATTCTCGAGTCCAGTAGGGGGAGTGGAGTCTCCGCCAATTAGTGATACATCAGCTTCCCATTATACACTTCAATCTGACCCCCAAATCCTATGAAACGATCACATGACAAATGCGCAATTATGCTTTGCACTGGATTAACTGTCGAATCCACCTGTTGTGGAGCTTATATCATAATTTTGCTTTTAAGGCAATGCACAAATATGGGCTCCGCTGCTTATTTTCAGAGACAGAATGCTAACTACCCAACACAGTGTCAGAGAGGACACGTTATCTACTGTTCGAAGCGTTTATGGATGTCAAACGCTTTTGTATGCACGCATGCTGTAGGTTTTATGATGGCATTACGTCCTTGTTTATTAAATTCAATTTTTTTCAATTCAATTCAATTTATTTCTGTACTGGTACATAGATTGTCATGACCTTGTACAATATGATATACAAATGATGATACAATACAGTTAGTGTGTACATTAAATGTTCTTACGTTTCTTTCACACAGCTAGCCTCAGAATGATATTATATAGTCTAATTCTGTATCACTTTCTACAAATAATAGTGCAAAGACTTTCAATGTTTATAAAAGACGTAGATGAACCTGTTTTGGCTTATATTCTAATACATATGGTGCACTCTGCATTATCCAGGTGTCAAACCAGCTTGTTCTTATTGTTTATTGAGAAAATGCACATTCTGTAGTATTCTGTCAGTATCTGAGGTAGTATGGAGTTCAAGTTTTCCAAGGCAACTTGTTATTCACAAACCACGATAATTTGTGTTCATCTCTTTTGTCGATAGGTAAACTGATGCCTGGATTGCGAGGTTTCAGGGATTTTAAAGTCTTTAAGACAATGTTATAGATATCAATGATCACACCTGATAGGATCCTTCTTTTTAAATATTATTTAGCATATCATACTTCAGGAATTGTTACTGCACAGTTTTCCGTGTACCTTTGTTAATATACAGTATGAACAATTTTATTGTTTTCATTTGGTGATCCTTCAGTTTTAGCCAAATATCATTGTGTAGCCTACACTGCGTGATTGAATTCCAAAGTTTTAACATGTAGAGAGACTTTATTCACAGTAAATTCTCTTTTCTGCTTTCTAACACTTTATTGACCCAATATGTTTCTTAACATGCTGTCATTGTACGTTTCAACTGAAAATACAAGACTGAGGAACCATTTAACCTTAAATCTTTCTTCCTTCCTTTCCTGTCTGTTAAAGGGGAGAGGCTACCAGTATCATCTGAAAAATGATCGTTACTATAGGGATAAGCAAAACTTAATTTTGAATCAATTTTATGAAAATGTCTTTGGGCATTTCCTAGGTTAACTAACCATAAATAAGCATCTTACCTTAAATATCTTAATATCTTCCTATGTGATGCATGTAGTTCCAACTTCGGCCATTTCCGACTCCGAATTTGTACAGGCCCTTAACATGAAGATAAGCCAGCCATATTATTGGACTTTCATGAATTTGTAACATTTGCCGTCAAAATATGGATTTTTTTTAAGCATGGGCACCCTTCAAACTTGAATCGGAACCAAATCATTTGGTTCGTTAAAAGGCTTCTACATTCATTATTCACTTGAAAGGTTTTGTCATATAAAGACATTAATGCCAATGCCTTTGTATTTGCTAAATCACTCACGGGAAACATTAGAGAATAGGTTAAGGCAAATTGGTTTTGCATGGCACTTGCCACATTTAATGGGGTCTAGAGAATATGGTAAGAGAAAGATGTATCTATGTAATACACAACGACCCCGCGAGATATATGTGAGACACTCGAGCTACATATATTTTACTGCTGTCTCGTGGGGTCTCTCACGTTTACGGCGGTGGATTAAGAAGACAATAGACAGTGTGATCTATGTGTATGGGAGATACACGAAGTTTGGATATTTTGTTCTCGCCATTCACCGTAAATCAGACTATTTTGTGAGATTTATTGAAAAAAAGAATAAGGTCATTGGTGATTGCCCAATACTGTAAAAGAACTTAATAAAACATGCTTGCATAATTAGGGTTATTTTATATGAAAGATAAAGTAGTAAAATGCCCGATCGTTTGAAACAAATATGATGAAAGCCATAGTTTCACCCTGTTGAATCAAAGTGTACCGCGAATCTAACGCAGTTGACAGACGGGCGTAGGCATACATGTACCTGTATGTGGCACCTGCATATTAGCGTAAGTATTTTGTATAAAAGAAATGGGGAAAAAGGATATTTCCCAATTGCAGACCTTTATAACACATCAAAATCCCTAAAGGTGATTAAGTGTACCATTTAGTACACAAGGGTTTGGCTCTCAGTGGGAGTTTAGGGCTTCGTTCACATGGAAAGTCTATTTTCTAAAAATCTATTTTCTATTCGCGGTATATCTTATGATCACGGTCTGTGCCCTGAATATCCCGCGGCGTAATTACTGGCAGCGCGAGCCAGTTACTTATAGTAACTTATAGTAACTGGCTTTTAGATTTTTAGAAAATAGACTTTCCATGTGAACGAAGCCTAGGACCAAACAAGATCTACCACAGGAGTAAAAGAGTTTGTTGCTTTTGAGCTGTGTCAAGCTTCTTATTAAAACAATTTACAGACATTTGATATTTAGCATAACAAGTGTCTCTATTTTCAACCTAAAGATTATTGTTAAATAAAACAGTCTTTGCACCTGTCCTGAAAACATACAGCAAGTTGGCTAATGTGACCCCCCCTCCATTTCTTTTGTAAAGTATCTTGCATAATGAAATTTACACGTCTTTCCAATGTTTCGTTTTATTCTCTCTCCAAATCTCTCTCCAAATTTATTGACGAAAACCATGTTCTAAAGTCATTAGTTTTAACGTATGATTTAACTTTCACTTTCTTCAGACAGATTTTATTTTACGCAGGCAGATTTCTTGTGAAAACTAATTTTACCTGACATGAATGGTGTTCTTAATGCACGTGTACGGGAAGCGCACATCACTTTGCCTGTGCTAAGACAGGTGGCTACCCCGCTTAATGTTCGTCTACGGTACACCAAGTTTTCGATTATAAATATTTATGTAATCACATGTTCAAGTAAAAATAGAAAGAAAAAAAAAGATTTTCAGATTGTAATTTAAATAAAGGGAATATGGCTTTGAATCGTGAATGTTCGTGGTACTTTACAAAGTGTGTGTTTTTATATGTGAGGTAGAAAAAAATCCACATAGCGCTTATTATGGATGTCAACGATGCCATTAATATTCGTTGATGATATAACGGAAAGGCATGATACTTAACGATCGATTCCCCGTAGTTGTTTTGATCAACGGCTAGGACACAGAGGTCGTAATTAGCGATTCTTACCTCTTAAAGGACAAGATAGCGTCTCGTGAATACTTGCAGGTGACAATAGAAAAGAAATGTGCGTCATTGTCTTCTCAGCTGACGACAGTTTCTATCTGAATATTTTGGGAATCGGAAACGATACGCTAACTGATGAATTAAGCAAGACCTTTCAAATCGTTAACCTTCGCACAAAAAAATTGCAATTTTACGTCGTTTCGAACATAGTAGTGCATATTCGCTGCCTTTTACGCCACGTTTTAATTACAAAGAGTCGCTTTTGCGTGGGGCATAATTCCTTGGCCATCTATTGAGGTCTAGCTCATCAGAAGTCTTTCATGCTTCATTTATACCTGATTCACAGGCTCTCAATATTCCAGCATATTCAAACGGTCACTTCATACCAAACACGTACAAAGCTCTCATAGCTATCTCCATATCTACTCTCATATAAAGAGAAACTTAGAAAGTTAATATGTCTCTCAGTAACCACCCCAACCCGGAAAAAAACATCCCTACCCATCCACCAGTTTTGGCCGATCCATCTCTGTCGATAAGAAGTCTGCACCATCCTATTAAATTAAGTCATCGCCAGCTTATCTTACCTAACATATGACATACTTAAAATATGAAGTCTCACCTGAATTTAAATTATTGTCCATGAAAGGTCGGAACTGTTCTGTAAAAGTTATTCTGAAGAGACTGTATCAAAGCTTATTTTTGTTCGAAATGCTTCAAATGTTCTATTTTCTCGATCCTGTGGTTGATAAAAAAAACGGATTCATCCAAGATGTCGGCATTGTGTGTCGTCATACGAGACTAGCATTATCTATAAAAAATTGGAAATTGGTTTGTATTTCTTTTTTATTTTAGAAACGTAGAACATGTGAAAATGCCTCGCTTCACTTTTTTTAAGTGCGTGATATGCCTATACCTATTTACATGTTTAGAACAGTTTCCAGAGGAGTGGAAGTTGTTTGACATTTGGTATTCATACTGGCAACCTAACTGTATGACTAGATGACAAAACTAACGTGGTAAACAAGTTACATGAAAGGACATTTTGCAGCCCTTCAATATCATTGCCAACAGAGAAAACGATCCGTTCAGAGAGTTATGACAAGCAAATCGATATCATGGGTTTGCGAATCCCACTGCCTTGTTCAATGTTCGTGACATAGATAATCATGACTTTTAAATAGAATTGTTGGGGGTTTGACACCAGAAAGCCTTTTTAAGATATCTTCACTTCTCATTTTTCTGCATATAATTTTCACAATTATCTTAAAACAGGATTCTTCCCACGTCATTAGTCACCTTTCGAAGATCGGTATCATTAGAATGGCAACACAACGATCTATTCCGAGGATATTTTTCATGTTACATTTGTCCTTTTCAGACCAAACAAGAGTAAACCGCCCATGATAAAAATGACAGTAACGAAAAATGGACAAACTCAATCTGCGCAGTGAATTAGCTCGTGAGTAATCACCTCTATTAACTACCATATTATGGTAAAACATCCCTACATACATCTATCACTAACGCCTAGGCATCATCTCACACCAGCCACTGAACTGATTAATCAAGTGTAATCGCTTCATGCCCCCGAGGAATGTACTTTGTGGTCACTAACATATCAAAAATATCTAAAAAAATAGTTTATCATAAAAAGGGATATGGAAGGATATAAAATCCCTGACGAAAGAGAGAGGGGGAAATCACCAATTTGTTTGCAATCTTTAACGAAATTTGCCGAGAACACTACATATCTTTCCTATTTCGACAGAGATGAGAGAAATTAGATATTGAAAGTTTTATTGCCACGAGTAAGTGATCTTAAAAATGCCGTCTAGATAGCGTCGGACAGACATTGGCCGTGTTCGGGTTGGCGGGTTAAAAATTTTGGAAACCCATCGAACTTCCCCCCAACTTCAAGAGAGATTATGGTATTGATGTTGACATAAAAAAGCATGACCAATATCAAAGAGGCAAATCGTGAGACCTCAGCAGTGCACGTGCTGGTGCATGTGCCCCCTGTATATTCTTTGAACATGATGAGCATTTTGTAGTGATTATCCGTAAATGCTTTTATGTCACAGAAACGAGATTGTTTTGTAGATTGGGAGATAATAAGCACGAACTTAACACCATAGAGATGGATTCCGTGCCGGTTTCCTGATTCTATGTACAGTCAGGAAACACTCCAGCAATCTTGCAAGGATAAGCTTCGTGAGGGCTTGAATACCAAAGCTAACGATACCATAATATGATTATCACCATAATATAAGAAGACCTTAAATTAATAAAAATTGCTATATCACAAGAATAGTCTGAATGGTTGCCAATTCGGGTAACGGATATTGAAGTGGTGTAAGAAATCAGATTAGGAATCACAAGCAAAAATGTATTTATGAAGTAGCGAGTGAATACAGCTCTGGAATATGGTGATAAGACGCTGAATGTATGACGACATTTCGCTATCTGTCCTCCCGAAGATAGATCAGACAGATTAAATGCAAGGGTAGGGGGCTGTTGTCGTTAAATGTACTGAAACTGACAAGGACGTGAAAGACACACATTTGGCCAATACCTGTGGACTAAAATTATGAACACATTCTTTTCTGTGGTCAGTGATCAGGTGATCTGATTTTACCAGTTAGCATTCCTATTGTAACACTGTATCTGGGTTCAGGCAGACCAGACAAATGCTTTGTCTGGGGTTTCTCTGAATATGTTTTACTTTTAAGGCTGTTCGGGGTATAGGGGTTATTAGAACCACCACCCCACCCCCTCCGTGGCACCGGGTAGTTAGACTCGTCGATTGTCAGCATTTTGTTGCAGGCCAGAATATCTGTTGCCTTCTACCGGTAGTGTATTATGTGATCAAGGAAAGATGTTTGGTTTATTCCACAAAAACGTATGCATTTGAGGCACTTCAGTGCTTCAAAATGTTTTGTAATATTTGAATAATTCGGAGTTTCCCCATTTTTTTCTACACTATAGTACCCTCTAATATTGTAAGAAAAATGACAGTTATTAAAATGAAATTTAAAACGGTTATCTGCAGATATTACATAAAATGTGTGCTCCACTGACGAGACTCGAATGTCCACTTCTTTTTTTGCTTCTTCACGATACCAGTGCGATACATACCAGATAGTAGTGGGAAACAAAGCACAGATGTATCATTAATACAATCGTACAACCAGTTAACAGTATTAATAGGACAATGCCCTGCAGCGTCGATATACTTTAATTTTGTAGAACTTCCATCTTCTAAAATACATGGCGTATAATCTAGAGGGGATATTGGGTCATTTAGTATTGTGCAAATCAAAGGACAGATATTTCAGTAAATAAGGTTTGTACTCCATGAGTTTTGTTCTGTCATCTATTGGCCTGTATGATTAACCTATGCGTTTTATTCATTAGCCAACAGTGGCAATGTTCAATTTGGAATCTCTCGAAGGAAATGTCCAATTTTGCCTTCGAAATTGCCAGTCTGCTCTGTCTGTCTTTTCCATAAGGCGTAAAATAATAAAAAGAAAGGCGGAGGAAGTCCCAACTGACAAATTGCTGTGGCAGGACGTTGCTTTAAATTGCATGTCTGAGCGGGAACACAATTAAAATCACATTGTGTGTATAATGCATATTAGTTCTGGTGTCTGTAGATAGGGATGAGTTGAAATACAGCCATTAAGAGAATTGGGCCGTAAAACGTGAACATGTAGGTTAACTGTATAGTTTACGGGCACATAAAAAAGTAAACAAAAATATTGGGCTGTAGTTTAAAGTTAAGACCATTGGTTGTACAGTGACAACTATAGAGTCTATGTACAACCACCGTTGTTAGAAAAATATATTTCCCTTTGCCAAAATTTGACAACAAAGTTGAATAGAAAACTCCCCAAAGTGAGGCTGTCAGCATTGCGTGACGTCATGCGAGACAAGAAAAACGTGCTAGAATCTTTTTGAGGTGTGGTTAACTTTTCAGCGATTAAAGTGAAATCCTATGCGCCAGAAATGTCGTCGTCAAAGGCAATACAAAAGTGACACGCAAATCATTCGTACTGCTGTTCAATAAATAGTTATATTCGACAGAACTATAGAGAAAACAACTAGCAAAATATCCGTAGGACTGTCATCTTTTATTCGTCGCCACACCGCACTCGATAATCTCTCATTATTTCTGATCTTTCTCTCTTCCAAATTCCGCTAAATCTTACTTGATTTGTATTACGTCTTGGGACTCGGGTTTCTTGGATGATTCCCATTAGCGGAGATTACAAAATCCACAAAATGCGACAAAACTAAATGTTATCATCCAGTAACAACAAAAGAGTCTTCACTTACATGCACTACAAAAATTTATCAGTACATTAACTGGTAAACAAATACGTAAAAAATGTACCCCTAACACAAACATGCTTTTTTCATTTCAATACCACTAACACCTACCTATCTTGCTTGTTTGATAAGACACTGCGCAACAATACACCTGATTAAGAAAATTTGCATTTCATTTCACATCCGACCACACAATCTGCGGGATCAGCTCACACTGAGAAAAAATGTTTACCACATGCAATTTGAGTTATTCAACGGTTGACCTTCGAGACATTTTTCGAGAATGCCTTCCTGGCTTGCACTGGTAAACATCGCTAAACCGGCAGTAGGCACGTGGCTGCATCATGTCTTTTAACAGTCGATTCAATTAGTATTTCCAATAACCGGCATTTGATTCAAATAGGGTGCACGTTTCTACTGCCAGTAAAATTTTAGTTTAAAAGTATAAATAAAACCGATACGTTGACAAAATTATTTTTCTGTGCATATGTTAAATCTGTTAATTAATACTCAAGGTAGCAGCTGATATTTTTTCCTTTACCTTTTTCCATCCCTGTGGTTTGTCTTATTTACACCTGGGTACCTCCGTTGGAAAAGTGCACGTTTTAAAGGCCTACAATACATGCAAGCAGGTTATTTGCACCACCTGTGGGACCCGAGTTGCTACTCGTCTAGACGACTGAAGAAAAAGTAAAAGACTTCTGATAAATTAGGAAAGGAAAAGGGCTTACAAACTGTGAATATCCTCTGAAAAATCTATTTATCAATATCCTGGCGTTTCTGGCCCAAATAACACTGATTCAAAGCCGCGGTTACGTCTGGGCTAATCTCCTTGAGTCAGTTAATTAAACACGCACGCAAACAAGCGTTCTGCAGCAAAAAAGACTTGACAAACGCTGTCCACGTTCCTATTAACAAATCAATTCCCAATCCTACAGATCTTTCTCGGAATAACGGAGAATTGCAATTGGTTTTCTCTATCTGTGGTTCCTCAAATTTCAAAAAAAGTCGAACTCTCAAGCAATATCAGACAGAAACAAAACGCCACCCACCGTTCTCTCGTCTCTCCTTTGAGCTCGCATCGACGTTTATCGACACACATTTCGGGTCAATATGAACTTGGACCGATTTTCAATGTCTTTTCAAGATTTTTTCCAAATTTTTGAATATGTCAAAAACCACAATTATTCAATGAAATTTCATTTTATACTGCTGAATAGTAATGTTCCTTGTAACTTCGTTGCGGTACCCAACACAGCATTATGAAAAACAATGGCATTGGCCCATCTCAACTTGATCGCAGAACACAACTATTTTTCAGTGACCTGGACATTGAGCAACTACACTGGTCGTTTTTCCTGCTTTGAATCCCATTGAGCACTGTTGGGATGCTCTAGACCCACTGTGAGATGAGCTGAGGCAGGGGTGGATTAATCTGTGCCAACTAGATCCAGAAACTAGTTAAATCAGTACCAAAAAAAAAAAAAAAAAAAGATGACGGCATCCGGGTTTGGGGCAGCTACATGTACCCGAGATAATGACTCTTCCCGCACGAAAACGAAGTAGATACTCCAGCGCAGTAGACTACTGCAATCATACTGCAAACATGCTTCAAATCTGCTTCGATGGGGGAGCTAATTAGCATATTTGAAACATGCTTCTATCATGCTGCTAATCTACTGCATTAATGCTCCTCCTATGTACAACCCTATGTACTTTTTGAAGTAGAATTGCAGTAGGCTATACTGCATTTCTACTGCAAATATGCTCCACACCACTACTGCGTTAATGCTTCTTTGCTACTTCGATACTACTGCATTTTCGTGCGGGTTTGATCAAATTCTTAATGCTACAGAAATGCCTCCTAACCCATTTTCCTTGAGCATAACACTTGTTTTTCTCTATAAATTACCGATATCAGATGTTTCAGCAAATTTACAATTGCTCACGAGATGATACCCAAACAAATAAATAATCTGAAATATACTGTAACTTTAAGGTAGTGCAAGGAATTATAATAAAACACCAATGATCTGGTTGTAAGTTACATTTTGTCTTCGTTTGAAGTTTAATCGTAGGTGCAATACGCTTTTGGAATATTCCATTAGTTTTAGCTAGGGTGTAGGTGAAAAAGCAGCGTTCATTCAGTTAGAATGACAGTAAAATACTACAGATATTAGACAAAGGTAAAGCACGCATGCATGCGCTCGGGACACACTCTGCATACAATTTTCCCCAAAAAATTGTTTATTTGTGATAGATTTCTCTCAAGATTTTATGTTAAAATAACACTGGGAAACGTCATCTTGACACTGGGTACTGACAGAGACACCTCGGGCGCTGTCAAACCTAGTGTAAAAGAGGAACGCGTGGGTATCGTATGTGAAATCGATTACACGCAAAATTAAGAGCATAAGAAATCGCCCTTTCATTTTTCCATTGTATGAGAAAGAACGAATAAGCAGCGTAGAAATAGCGTATTTATCGATAGCGTATTTAAACCGTATAACTTGTGTTTGAATATCGTATGAATAATCAAGGTGTGCCATCGCAAGTGGTATACTTTACCACAAATGGGTAGGTGATCTGGGGAGAGAACACTAGGGCGTCATCTTCTGCATCCGATGCTGAGGCTACAATATCTGCCCAGATGAACTTGTAATCAGCGGTTACCAGGGCCAGGACGACTATATAGTAAAGCCCCCTAGTTGTAGAAGAGAGAAACACTTTTGGGAGGACACCTGCAGGAAATGAGCTTCCCGTTTATTGCACCACTTATTGGGGGAGTTCCACTTCTTCAGGAATCTGTCTGGTATGGCACGCCACCCGTCTGGAGTAGTAGGACAGTCCATCACTTCTGGCAAATACTCTTCGACTTGGGCTTGGCAGACTTCTTTAACGGCTATGACTGGGTGTTGCAGAGCACCCCAACCCATACATACATACATAGATTAAGAATCCTCAGTGGTAAGGTGCCTCAAAGTTGTTGCGAGCCTAGGGCCAGGTTCAAGGGGGCTGTATTTAGTATGTTGTTTTGTTACCAAAGGCCCCAGTTTGTGTAAAATCTCACCAAACATCTCAGGTGGCATCAGCAAAAAGTTCTTTAAGAAACTTTGGTCCTCGTTTCTTAGCTCCACTATCAACTGATCATACAGGCCAAGCTTGCATCGCCTTCAAATTCATGGTATCACTCAGTTTTGACGTCTTCTCCTACTTTTATTTTATTAATAATAGTGCAGTGCCGAATGGATCAGGTTCAATTCGTGCTGTAATAGAGCTACATCCACCCTCTCCAACTGGTAGACTCATGATGATAATAATGTTAAAATGGCACTATACAGCAGATCACAGAGTGTTGGGATACTTTTTCCGAACGTTTATCAAGCATTAGCCTTAGGTATACTTAAAATACGCTAATTGACCGTTACAGATACGTTACTCATGAGGTCATTAACAAATTACTTATCGGTCAAATTTGCCCCACATCAAACATTGGAAAGGCGCCCACGTACTGTTGGACCGAGATGGTATTCAGACATCAAGATCGCGAATGTAATCCTCTTTCCGTTCTCGACATTACCTATACACCCATACTCCGCCGTACCGTTACTCCCCAGCGCAGACGCTCCCCCACAGCATAGATTCCCTTAGCTTTGGTAAAAATGTTATATCCATATTAAAAAAAATCTTGATTAAAAACTATTAGATTTTTTTTTGTAAAAGTGCACCTTTGTGGAACGAAAAAAGACATTTTATTCGAAATTGTTATTAGGAAACCAACAACGAACAGCACTTATCTTTTGTCTTGTACAATCTTGATGTAACTGTCATGTTCCAGAAAACAAATCAAAAGAACCTGTATACTGGTACTTGTAGACCTTTTGTTAACAAAATCGACGATGTTTGATAACGATATAAAAGCTAAAAATTACCATCACTGGTGCGGGACAGAGCATTACTACTTCAGTGGAGATAATGTACATTAGTGCGTAAGAGGAGATAATGATGGTTTCTGAGGCCCTGAAAAATTCATACATAACCTGAATAATTAAACACAGTCACACGATTCTATGGTTGGAATTTTAAATAACGCTGAAAGTGCACGGCGCCGGCATCGGCGACGGCGACGACGGCGACGACAGACGCAGGTGATGGCAATATGTACAGACACATCTGTGTCTGTACATAAAAATGTATTTATTCAAAGTTGTTTGCCAACTCCAAAGTGTAGGCGATTTAAAAGCATAAAAGCTACACCATTTAGGGTTTTCCTGTGATAATTTTACATGGGATCTATACCGGTAGGTATGGGATTTTATAGATGCGCATAGAGTAAAAATTTACAAGGGGAGTATCGGTACGGGGACGTATCGGTGCGGTGGCGTATAGACATGACCCCTTGGACACGGGGAAACAGTATCCAATTTAAACTTGGTGGCAACGGGAACGAGACAGGGCCTCGCAACGTCTTTTCAGGGCTTAAATACGACGTGCAAGTTTAGCTAGTAGAATGGCAGGTCGATGATACGATATAGGTAGGCAAATACTGGTAATTGCCCTTTAATCCTGCAAGTGCCCTACTGCAATCAAATAAGTTTCCTGAGTATGAAAGTGTCTATATTACGCTCCAACTCTCAGGCTTTGGGCGCATGGACGATACAAACGATAACACCATTGTATATGCAGTCATTCCACATTTCATAACTCAAAGCAGAAGGCGGAGCGTCGGAGAGGGTTAATATTTCCGTTTGCAGAAAGTAAAATCCTCTTAAGTGTCCAAATTAGGCAGGTGCTAATCAGGTATTACAACTTATAGTAATAATAAATAGGAAAAAAAATAACCCTATTCGAAGGACCACGGGTTCTTTGCATTTAATATAATACATCATTTATCCCAAACTGTTTATTCGTCCAAGTCCCAACATAATAAATTTCGTTACTTCTGTCGATTTACAAAGAGCCAATTCCAGGAATGGGGTTTTCATGTATACGGTTACTTCACTATTCAGTCGTGTTCACCTCGTACCCCTCTCTGCGCTTGACTCGTGTAACAAGTTCAACACGAAAGAAGACGCTTGAAGTTACCACTGCCAAGATATTGACCGGCTTTGGCGTATTCCGCCTGTATAACACGCAATATTGTTGTCCTTAAGAAGAGGAATTAATTGAATTTATCCTTTTTCTTTTTAAATCGAATTTGGATAATTTTCATTTGATTAAATAATTCGAAGAACAAACGGGTATTATTAGCACTTTTTCAGATTATGATACACTTTTAATAACAAATTAACTTGAGCTTAAATAGATTTAAGCTATCAATAACAAAATAAGGTGACCAAGTCCCTTGATGCATACAATAAAAACGAGCCAGCAAAACTGTCAAATATCCCTTTCGACATAAAGCAGATACGTAGCTATGATAGTGCACAAAATAGGTTGCCAATTTTTATGCAGTATATCAGCATAACCACCACCTGCTTGAACCATGTACCATTGTTAATGAGGACATTCAGAAAGCGTAACTAGCACTTGGCTTCAGGCCCATGGTTTTCAAAGCCACACCTAGAAATGCCAATGTGTGATATATGAAAAATAAATGAAAATCAGCAGAAACTCTTCAAGAAAAAGCCAATCAGACTGGTTTTCACAAACTGAAGCTGCATTTCTGCCCTCAGAAACAGTTTGGCAATAATAACTACGGTTTTTCCTTTTATAGTCTTGACGATGATAGTGTACCAGTGAGTATTTTGATGCAGTTATACATAGCAGTTAATACCACCAATTTCAATTGCGGACTACTGTAAATGTGGACATTCAGAAAATAGGTTTTATGCCCAAGTAGGGAGTTCAAATTGATATCTTGAACATGCCAATGTGTGAAAAAAAGATAACTTCTAGAAAAACGTCTCACTAAAGCTACTTTTGGAACCTGATCCGTAATTTAGTGCTATGAATATTTGAGGAAAATCGGGCACATGGTTACCCACTTATTGTGTAAACAGTGGAAAGCGAAAGGCCATGACAACAGACAGGCGATGGCTATATGTAAATATAGACTGTGCATGTTCATAATTAACATGTCCCAAGGTACCACTTGCTCTTTTGCACCATTATATATGCAACATTTGACACATTTAACTTGAAAGATAAACGGGCTTGTGGCACAAAAAATTACTGCAGTTCCAAACAACCAATAAACAAGGTTGACATACCGATTATCTCCCACCTCTCTTCCTCCCCAAGCTCTAGTGCTTATAAAGGGGGCCTGTTTTGAAGGTCTTTAGGCTATCAAGTGTGTCTTAATTAAGGTGCTGAAGGGCATCTCAGAAAATCCTAGAAATCCAGAAAGGTATGGGAGACTGGGTATATGGAAAAGACTTGAATTAGGTTATTAAAGAGCAATAAACAAAAAGTTTATTGTTTGGAAGACAATGTCTGAGACACCAAACCCATCATTTTTCTGACACAACAGACCTTTACTTGACTGTGTACAAATAGCAGTTGTCTCATTAATTTCAAGTGATACGAAAGTCAGATAAAGTGTAAACAATATTTTTATAATTCATATGCACCTACTTTAAACCACAATTCCAAAATGATAAGCCATCATTTTCAAAAATAAATAAATAAATAAATAAATAAATAAATAAATCATAATCTTTAAGACACTGGCTGCCCAGTGATGCTGACAGCTCTCCAAATGACAGCTGGACTGTTCACTGTGAAAAGACTTGCTTTTGGTACCGTGTTGCCACACACCCATTTCCCAACAAAATTGAATCTGAAAAATTAGTGAACTGTGACCATATTCCCAAATGTGCCATTTAAAAAAAAATTCACTCCAATGACTGTGAAAAAGAGAGATACCCATGGCAAGACATGTAATATAAGGATTATAACTGTCATACGTATACAGTAACAAAGGAACAGCTTAAATTAAATGTCTTGAAACATCTTCCAAATTGAACTAATTTAAGAACAGTTATTTTTTTTCTTGTAGCTGCTTTAGTGAGGCCTGTTGGTCTATTGCTAGTTTCCTTTCATGCTGTGATATAACCTGTACAGCCCATGCCAACTTCTCTTGTTCTTTTTTGTCTTCAACAACTGTTTTGCTTCTTTTCTTCATTTGCTTAAAAATTTGGTATCCAATAAAAAGTGCAATAACAGTATATCCCAGCTGAAATAAACAAATAAAAGATGTAATATGTGTTGCACGCCAGTAATGTTATTTGCCAAAAAGAAAAAAATAGTTAATAGTTACTGTAGTAAAGACAAAAACAATGATATCGAAAGTGAAATATTGGATATGGTTAAAAGAAATAATATAAATATAACTTTCTTATCCTTAAATGAAAAAGAAATATTACATACACTTTCTCACAATATTAATATATTTTAAAAAATGAAAGGTCTTTTACAATTAAAATAGTAAAAACAAATTTATTCACATTGGACTTACTCTCAGTTTGCCCTGGTCGCTTTTTGTGTTAATATACGGAGAAAGAATACCACTAATTTTTGCACCAAATGCATAAGTTTGTTGTCCAAGTTTTCCCGCAGACTGCTTTATCCTAGAGGCAGCCTGCTCTCCTTCTGGTCCAGTCAATTTTTCATAGACTTTTGTGCCTTTTTCTGTTACCTTAGCCCTTAACACAGAAATGACATATTAAATATCTACAAATGAAGCTGAAAAAAATAATCACATAACTGTATGCTTCAGACTGATAACTTCATAAATATATACAAGTTAGTGAGACATTTCTGGTCTTGTTCTTTCTACAGAAATGCTGAATATAGTCATTTTCCAGCAGGACTGATACTTATTCAGTGGTGTCTGGTTTTAACTAGATGGAGGTATGTTCTGCACCTTTTTTTTTTTTTTTTTTTTTTTTTAAGAAGTTTTCAAGGAATAAACTCTTCAAGCCCATTTTGTTGCCTTCAATGACCAGGCTAACTTCCCTTTTTTAACATCACTTAATTTTTTCATCCATAATTCTGGATAAAACAGCTTTACAGAATTATTGGTGGTCTTATTTTATATCTCATAATAATTTATTTGGGTGGGGGTGAATAAAAAAAACTTGCCCTGTTGCATGTTTAAATCTAATGATTACACTAGCCATTGGTTATTATGAATATGCCCCCCACTCCCCTGCAAACCTTGAATTTTTGATCGTTTTCTTTTTTGAAATTGAGTTAAATGGTAACTTTGATCCCTGCTGTTCAAATAAATTCCTTTTGCAATCTACTTTCTAGTCTTTGGCTTGTTATTAAGGGAGGCATACTGCTTAAGTCCACATCATTTGGTGTGACTTCATGCCACTTTACATGTCACCCCCTAGTCCTTTAGAAATTAGGATATGCTTATCTGCCTCAATGAGTCTGACGCAAATGCTAATTTACTACTGCTAGTGCTACACTTATTAGTATGCAGTGTTTCCCCTGCACTTAAATGAGCGAGGCGCCCGCCTCGCTGATATTTGCAAGCGCCTCGCTGAAATTTGTCAAAAGCACCGCCTCGCTGGGCTATATGGAACAACAAAGTATATTTTCACTCATGCTAACTGAAAATTATATTTATTTCTAAGCAAATATGGCATTTTCTGTTTACATACGTAATCCCATGCTTCTGAGCACTTGGTTTAGTAGTATCGGAAATACGCATGCGCGTATGCCTAAAAATAACCAGCAGTTACTATCACCCTGTGAGTGCCTCGTTTTCGCAGTTCTGTGCCTTATTTGAAGTATAAGAGACAAAGTGAAACGAGGCAACTGTTCTTGACACCATTTAATCACGTGTCAAGAATGCACTTTCTCTATCACTTCATGTTCCGAAATTCAGACCGCCTGTTGTTTGTTTTTATAGTTTACGAATATTCACTGATAAAAAAGGAGCAAATAAAGTGGACTTCGTTGATTTTATAAACTTGGAGAAGATTTTCTATTGATTTACGGGTGAGTTTTGTGAAAGCAGCAGCGTTGTAAAACTGGGTCACGTCAGTATTTCGCGTGGAAACCTATGCATTGAATATGAATTTCCATGACTGAATAGAACCATAAACATGAATAAATGAAGAACTAAAATTGATGATAAGTGTGATTTTCATCTCCTTAATTCCGAAGAATTCATTTAACGGTGTTTGAAGTTGTTGATTATAAATTACATCTCAAACTACGTATAACTAGTAGCGGGAGTCGCTTTGCGCTGAACGACAAGAGAGAACTTTTTGCGGCAGTTTTATATTAGGATGAAGCGCTCCCACACGCAAAGTCAATTGACCAGTTACTTTCACAAGAATGTGAAAACGGTAAAAACAACATATTTTATCAACTTTTTGGTCAATTTAAAATTAATTCAATGTAGTAAGCCCTTTTTCTCGTTTCTTGTAAGTATTAAAGTAGTTAACTTTTTTTTTTTTTGAAAGTATTAACTTTTTTTTTTTTTTTGAAAGAGTATGTTCTATAAACTGAAAAGGACTAAACTGAGTGAATGCTCAGACTGGAAAATAAATTTTGTCCAAACCTTTGTTATGTTATTACTGAATTTACTCCTCAAAACATCTAAAACAAGACAATTCAGTGCGACATAAAATGTAAAAAAAAATCAGTTCTAAATACCCTAAAATGCACCAAATTGCACCTCGGTTTAAAAAATTTTCCGGGGGGGCATGCCCCCGGACCCCCCTAGTATTGCTGGGATCGCGGACTGCCTACCACCTCGCAGAGCTTGAAAGCCAGGGGAAACACTGAGTATGTGTACAGAAATAGTCCGTTTCCTTTTATGGGTTCCTGCACTAATCAATATTTTGTCAAGATGCTTCACCATTGATGATGACGCAAAAAAAGAAGAGTGCACTGTGAAATCGAACAAGTGTCATCAGATTCTATTCGAGGAATCGAGATTTGTGATCACGTTGGCTTTGATCGGTTAGACTTGGATAATTTAATATTATTAAGACCCTTCGACTCAAGACACAGCTCATTTTCATTTAAGTCAGACTTACGTTACATCACCTAGCATCTCCTTTCCTTTGTTGAATTTGTCCATGCCGCAAAATGTTTGCCCTTGGCAGGGAACTTCGACTCCTCTCACGTTTTCTCCTCTTCACTCTTGTAAAGTAAAGTGGGCAATGTTGTGCGTCGATATTATGCAGCCCCAAGAGGCAACCCAATATCGGAAATGAGGGCATTTTCAAGATTTTTAAGATTATTGCTATCGTGCTTTCTTGTAATAAGGTTTTGTCAAGGACACATAACATTCTTAATGCAAATATTTGCACAAACATTCAAAACAAAATAGAAATGGGGAAAGTGTTCTTTTTTTTTTTTTACAATCTATGGGGCCATTCAGAATAGAAGATCCAAGTATCAACTGGTCCAAGGTTCAAATATGGCAGACCCTACATGAAAGGAAGACCGTTTAATCCTGTAATGGTCTCTCGGCCTCTCACATGCCTCCCCACATGTCTGATTGAGATTTAATCAATGACTGGGAATTAATTACTGTGTCCCTGCAGGGACGACACATGGGAAAGTGTGAGAGGCATAGAGACCATTACAGGATTAAACAGTCTTCCTTTCCTGTAGGGTCAGCCATATTTAAGCCTTGGACCAGTTGATACTCAAGATCTTCTATTTCAAATGGTCCCTTTTCCTCCAAGCTGCAGTCTTTCTGATAAGTATGCGGTCTTCATACTTATGTAACACATTTTACAGTTTTCAACAGATTTAGCTTCGGCTTTTGCAAATTAATATTTTGTAAGGTTAAAAAATCTAACCAACCATATAATACCACTTAAAGCAATTTTACCTCTCAGGATCCATTTTCTACAGTGCCTCAAATATTTTACCTACAACCATTTTTTTAAAATTTAATTTATGCTATTCATAACTTTTGAGATGCAATGTTGGAGTCAAACTTACCTTTTTTCTTTCTTTTTTTTTTTTTTGGGGGGGGGGGGGCATAGGGCACAGTGGGCATCTGAGAAAATCAACATCTGAGAAAATCAACAGGCATTGATAAAATTTTGGGGCAGGTGATTTCAGTTGTAATTTATCTTCAGTGCCGTTTGCTGTATTTTTTTCGAGTTGTACAGGTAATAGTGCTTTGTACATAAAGGTGTTTGCAGCACAGACCTCTTGCTAATAATGGTACAGCAAAATTAAACTTAAATCACATGAAGTTGCCTACTTTATTATTTAAAGATTATGGCGATAACAAGAAATGTACATAGGATCCAGCACCTGCTCCCACTGTGGCTTCAGTAAGATCTGGACATGCACACAATATAATGCATCTTCATTAAAGGGCGAGGTATAATTTCTTCTGCAAGATAAGTGTGCAGGCAGTCATTTTACATGTTGATTATTAAGAAACAAAAGGTTGAATCAGGTTTTAATAAATACACAAATACATTTATTTCACACTAACGTCTACATGAAAGTGGTGGTGGTATCAAAAACTTTGTTGCAAAAATCAAGGGTCATTTTAACTGAATAAAAACTATTAATAACCATTGCTAAATACTAAAATAATGCCATCCCCAATTCAACTATCCGTTGAATGTGTGGACACCTCTTCAGGGTAACATGCAAAGTGTTAAAAAACCACCATTTACCATGACTGATGAAAAAAATCTGCAAAGTCGTTTTAAAGAATATGTATTGTGTTTTTTAACCAAATTACAACTAGAACCCATTCACTTTTAATTTTCTTTACACATCTTATGCTTACTTGATACACTGAAAAATTAATGGACAGAAGATGTGTGTTTAAAGTATATTACACCACCTATTTGTCTGTGATAAAAACAAATAGTCCACTTATATAAAATATTAACCCAAACGTAACATTACTAAAACAGAATTATCCCTTCCTGCTTGATGTGGCTGATGATACTATAGCAAAAATGGGTACAGCATGATGCAAAATGTCTAAGCATTATAAAGGTCAATATTCTGTTAATCAAGCCAACTCATGATACAGCAACAGTATTTGTCATATCATGCATGCAGAAGTCATAGAGGAATTACTGCTGGAAAGCACATTGCAGTTATTCAAGTTACAAGTATTAATTATATCAAAATAATTTCATTTTCAATCAGCGTGGCGACTGCATCAAGCAGTTATCAATAATAAATGGAAGTCCTTCGAATATTTTTCTAAAGTAATACGTAAACAAGGACAAATGTTTCCTGGCCAATTTCACAAAATTTCTGTTCCTTTCCAATGCTGCTCAACAGCCAACTGGTGCAAAATTAGCCATTAGTTCTGCTTATCTTTCTCTTTAGTTTTGAGATCATGAGTTTATCTCATTAAAATGCCTCGAGCTTCAATATTGCTTGATAGGTGTGTTGAATTAAGTTGAAGAATCCCTAGATTTCTATTTTATGGAGAACCTCAACCGTCTTCTTTTGGGGGAGTAAACCAACCTGAAAAGTAACACAAATCATGTGTATTAATGGACATTGATAACAGTCATAGCTGTAACATCATCTTGCAGTCAGTCATCTTACTATCAGTCTGAGGAAGGCTGATTAAAAAAAAAAAGAGAAAAAAAAACACAAGTTAACAAAGCCAGATCTAAAACGAACTGTTCAGACAGCATCTGTAACTTACTTTCTGAGATATTTAAATCATAAAATATCTCAGAAAGTAATATTTAAATTAGTTAAATTAGTTTATATATAACTTGATACTGAAAGTCAATGATTACCAACGATATCTGAATATCGTCTTTTGTCTTGTTGTAAAACATTTAAACAATGTTAATTACTAGATACAAAAAGACTATTACGAAAAGGCACCAACCATTTTTTTCATGAATCTTCACTAAAGATTTAAAAGACTGTTGAGCTCTTGCTAAACTGTACTGATTCTGCAAATAAAAATATTGATGTATATCAAATGAATTGCCCTTTGACAGAACTTTCTCCTATTTGTATAATGTCTAAGATAGTATTTAACACATCCATAAAGTACTAATGATAAAATATCCTTTGCAATAACATACTATTACATAAAAAGTCACAATAAGAAACAAGTGCCTTCAATCTGAATTGCAATATTTTACTTCAAATGTTACCATCTAATTACAGATTGTAAAAAAAAAAAAAAAAAATATTGAGCAGTAAGCATACCTTATTTGCACCAAACATGATTCTTGCTTTGCCTTTCACCAGAGTGGCAGTTATCTGCATGATGAGAGACTCCAGACTGTAGGCACTGGTCCAGCCCTGTTGGAAAAGGCATTTAATCAATCAATCAATAAAAAAATTATATAAATATAAAATTATATATATATATGTGACAAAAAGAAATAAAAAACAGCAGTTCATTTTACCCCGACCGGTTTCATCGCATCTTCAGGGGGTTTGTTTATTTTGGTTATATATCAAACTTCGGAGAGAAACTCCTTACCACATACTTTTTCTTATTTTATACAATTCACAGAAAACAATTACATAAGACCTATGATCAATTCTGTCAGCTTTAAAGAAGGGGTTACCTGTTTTGTGAGCAGTTCCATACATATGGCACCACCCCCCAGAACATAACCTCCAGATATGATGGGCTGGACCACACGGACAAATGGAGGGTCAAATGGGAAGGAATCCTTTGAAATAAATTTGAGTCAGTTAATTTTGCAACAATGTTCAAATACATGCTACATTCATTCATACTACTGTAATATATATTTTATATGCTTATATTTATGTTCAACAGCAATCATCAAGAAAAAAAAAATTCCACATTTCATCTGTTCAAAGATTTCACCTATCATCTGTTTCTCACTTTACATCCCTTCTTTTCACACAATATCCCTATGTCCCTTACATCATCTCAAAAAGATGTACAGATTGAAAAAAATAAAATAAACAGCATAACATAAATATTATTTATATCAGACACTATCACATACTTTGAAAAGGAGGTTCATAGTTATGTGTTCCTGTCCTTTTAATTTCTTGAAATCCATGAGATCCTTATGCAATGCACTGTCCGGGTCAACTCTGCAGAATTAAAAAAAAAAAATGAAAGAGAAAATTATGTTTTAACACAATATAATATTCCAAATTTTTTCTTTGTTTGGGTACATGATTACTATAAAGGTCTTCAACAGAATTGTCAAGACTGTTAATACACATTATTATGTGCCATGCTAGAAAGCTAGCTGTACCATTGTAGAAATCTACTCTTTTTTATCAAGAGTTTGCAAAAATGGAGCGGTCACAGACAATTCTTGGCAATTTTTTTTATATGTAGACACCCAAAGATGTTAAGTTAAGAAAGAATGACCTTGGATATTTCATCAGAACATCAATGTTTAGTTTTGGGCATGATTCTGAATGAAAACAAAATACTGGCATTATGAATTAAGTTATACTTTATAATTCTAAACAAAATATGACATGCAGAAAGAAGAAAATTCATATTTTCAAACTGTCCCTGAAATATACTCACCTATATATTTTCACATTCCATTCGTATAAACTATCATTGACTAGCTCTACTGAGTAGGTTCCTAAAAAGGACAAAGTATGAAAAAATCACAAGGTCTACGGCAGTAAGAAATATGTCTTAAATTGTCTGCAACAGTATTGTTTGTAGCATCTTGCTTGACGACGTGAAACTTTTTTACTTTTTTATATCAAACAAAACTTCACGGTAAAACAAAAAAATGTGATATATATATAATTGCTACTGTATGACTGTTAAAAAGGTCAAACCAACTCTTTTCTTACCACTCTTGAAGCTGGCTGATCGATAAATTTCCTTTAATTCTTTCATAAGGCGATCTGTAGCTTGAATAGAACCAGTCACTGCACCCTAGAGTTTAAACACATAACATTACAAACCTCAAATACACATAACATTAACACTTTTCTTTTGCAAATGAAGTCTTGGCAAAAGAGTTTTGTTAATACCGAAACAAAGACACTTTTTCAAAGTGCTAATGCCATTTATATTAATGTACAAAATGCCTATTAACTTTTTCAAAGTGCTAATTCCATTTACATCAATGTACATAATGCCTATAATGACACACCTGCCTTTGGTAGCATTTCTCTCACCTGAAGATAATTTTGTCTCTGACTTTGTTTTAATTTTTCAAGAGTCACAAGGTTTTCTGTATCTATTCCATCAATATCTTCTTTGGCTTTGCTTTNGAAATATAGATCTCATACGAAGAGTTATTATCCCTTTAATATAAAGGTCTTCAACAGAATTGTCAAGACTGTTAATACACATCATTATGTGCCATGCTAAAAGCTAGCTGTACCATTGTAGAAATCTACTTTTTTTATCAAGAGTTTGCAAAAAATGGAGCGGTCACAGACAATTCTTGGCAATTTTTTTATATGTAGACACCATAAGATGTTAAGCTAAGAAAGAATGACCTTGGATATTTCATCAGAACATCAATGTTTAGTTTTGGTCATGATTCTGAATGAAAACAAAATACTGGCATTATGAATTAAGTTATACTTTATAATTCTAAACAAAATATGACATGCAGAAAGAAAAAAAATTCATATTTTCAAACTGTCCCTGAAATATACTCACCTATATATTTTCACATTCCATTCATATAAACTATCATTGACTAGCTCTACTGAGTAGGTTCCTAAAAAGGATAAAGTATGAAAAAATCACAAGGTCTACGGCAGTAAGAAATATGTCTTAAATTGTCTAAATGCAACAGTATTGTTTGTAGCTTGACGACGTAAAACTTTTTTACTTTTTTATATCAAACAAAACTTCACGGGAATACAAAAAAAATGTGATATATATAATTGTTACTGTATGACTGTTAAAAAGGTCAAATCAACTCTTTTCTTACCACTCTTGAAGCTGGCTGATCGATAAATTTCCTTTAATTCTTTCATAAGGCGATCTGTAGCTTGAATAGAACCAGTCACTGCACCCTAGAGTTTAAACACATAACATTACAAACCTCAAATACACATAACATTAACACTTTTCTTTTGCAAATGAAGTCTCGAAACAAAGACACTTTTTCAAAGTGCTAATTCCATTTATATTGATGTACAGAATGCCTATTAACTTTTTCAAAGTGCTAATTCCATTTACATCAATGTACATAATGCCTATAATGACACACCTGCCTTTGGTAGCATTTCTCTCACCTGAAGATAATTTTGTCTCTGACTCTGTTTTAATTTTTCAAGAGTCACAAGGTTTTCTGTATCTATTCCATCAATATCTTCTTTGGCTTTGCTTTCTCTGGCAATTAAGAAAAGTTAAACTTCAGGCATAACTAGAAGATCACTGCTTTCTGGGTAGGTATCACCAATTAAAAACAGACATTCAATTTGGCACAGATACATTCATTTAATCATTAATTTAATTCAAAGAAACAGATTCAATGATATCTAAGTAAAGAAGATGGTGAAAATTTGAAATTATAAAAGAATATACCTCAACAATTGTATTGGACAGCAGAGACACATCCGCTCATTGCAATTTACAATGATTCTGAGAGTTATTAGCAATAAATATTTCTTTATTCTGTGCTGTAAAAATGAATCAAAACAGACAAATATTCTAACAAAACTAGGCATAAATCCAAACGAAAATACTTTTTCTCCACCTTACACTGATGTAAAAACACTTACTGTTGCTCCTCTTCCATCTCATAATGCAAGTCATCATGATCTTCTATTTCATCTTCATCTTCCTCTTCAAATAACTCTGTGTCTTTAGAAGTAGATGAGTGATGATTCTGAAAGGATATTGAAATTATTATCTTAGAATTTAAATGATGTACACTCAAGCTAACACCTGGCATGGAATTTTAGATTTTTTGCATAGATAAAGTCTTGTAGTGTTCAAAGTGTTAACTTATTGAATGTATTGAACTCAAATCTGTCCTAATTCTGGTATATGATGCATCTTAACACAATACAATAAAATAAATAGGGATCTTTAATTTCTCACTTACTTTAATTGTTGACGTCCTGTCTAGACCTCTGATTTCTTGTGGCAATGGCAAATCTTGCAGCTGACTGAGTATGCTCACCAACATTTGGACCTGTCTTATAATCTGAAAACAATAAGGGATTCCACTTTTCACATCAACTCATGGGATTGGGAAGTGGTGCAAAAAATGAAACTGCAAAGAGGAATTTTGGCTAATTCCACCATGACAACATTATCATAATATAAAAATGAATCTTACAGTGAAATTTTCCGGGGTGGTATCACAGAGTTGTTCTATGGCAGTTGATACTGTAGCATCTTCAGTCTCTGAAAACCAGATCGGTGCTGTCTGAGGATAGGTTTCCTAAAACAAGATATGTATCATATTCATTTGAGAAGTTGAGCAGTGACCCACTCTGAAGGCTGACGGAAATACCCAGCTACCGTTTTCAGCACATACTTACTATATAAATTTCTTTTAAACTCTGTCTTTATCCCATCATCTGTCACCTACTGATTTCATAAATGATATAAAGTGTTTGTTTTTTTTCTGCTACTGAGATTACATTTATTAATTATCAGCTCCAAAAATCCTTGCAAAGCTGCATCCAGTGACTGCAGATGGATTATGACAGGGTCTATTTTGAGGCTGACATCTAAATAATTTTATATGCACCTTCAGTTAATATTGAAAATAGTAAAATAGGTATGCCGGAGATGGAAAAATGATCATGGCAGTTAAACAAAGCCTCCTGGTGGACATAATCTCCTTTCCCACATCTAGAAAAGCGTTCTTGAATAAATGTATATATGAAAGAATATTTACATTTTTACATGTCCCTGTGCATTAGTTAATTTTAAAAGAGGGGGAAAGAGATGGTTAATGTGCAAATGAAGCCTTCCTTCAGATATGTCTTTACAACTTTCATCAGTTAACCGTGCCAAATGCTTTACATACAATTATATATACCCTACATGATTTCCCTCATTATCTAGGAAGAAATGGAGTATAATGTGGTCCTTTTAATTATCCCAGGATACTCACTGTAATGTTTGCGTGAATTTCCAAACGTTCTCCGCTTTTCGTGATAAATCGACAAGTCAATTCATCAACAGACGCGGAAACGACCTGAAATCGTTCGTGATTCTTCGGAAACGTGGTCTCCAAAAGCTTTATATCCTCCTTCAAAGTCTTGAAACAGGCCATTGTTCGTTTCTTTTCATTTCATCATCTTAGAAAACCCATTTTACTTTCCTATGAAAAAAAATTACACTAAACAAAAAGTTTTTCTTTCTGTGCACTCTCAATATGGCTGCCCTAAAGGCAACACGCATGTGCAGTGACCTCAAAAGAAAATACGGTCACAGGCAAACGCTACTGAATACATGCGTCTAATCGTGTAGTCGCGTTACAAAACATGAGTGGTTCGCCATATAACAGCCTGTGTTTTTTTTTACTTCAGATTTACTAAGTAAAAACATATCCACATAACAGTATAATTTATTGGAACTAAATACCAGAGTTAACATGTGTAATTTTTAGCTACCTACTCGTACCCAGGAACCTTAGATCTAAGCTTTCGGCTTCAACTGATGCAAATTAAGTAGTACCAGGGTACTAGTGAGAGTAGTATTCATAAAGATAAAACGCTACTGGGCTAAAGTTACAGCACAGTTTATTTTCTCAGAAGAAAGCCTGAAGTTGGATCATTTGTTGTGACATAAGTTCATTAGAAAACTTATATTTAGCGAAAGATAGTGGTGTTATCGGATCTTAGCCTCTTTTGAGTTGTTAGATGTGAATTTGAACTGGTTGCAGTTGTTAAGATATGTAGACATTATTAGGGATAGAGTTTCCATTTTGTAGAGTCTACCACTTGGAAGAGAAAATATTCTTATGTAAATGTAAAGTTCAAAAAGGACATGTCAAAATCGGATATGTTGAACAAAAATAAGACTACTTTAGATCTATATATTATTAATTTTTGTTATCCATGTGATGTCCACCCATAATTGTTAAACTGTTTTTTGTTTTACTTTTCCTTTTTTGTGAAAGGAAGACTGAATTTTCTTTTGCTTACAAAAAAATTTTGTATAGTGCTATCATGTTGTTCACTGCCTTCCCTTACTGTAACAGTCTAGCTGATGAAATTCATTTTCTTAAAACCAGTCAACTGGACTAAGTAAGAATCAATAAGTTGAATAAAAATGTACCTCACTTAAGGCTACTGGAAGTAACCTTTTCTAATCATTTAACTTACATAAATGTGAGTGTCATTCCATATCAGGGAATTTCAGGCAAGTAATTTTGATGATGTTTATGATGATGACGATTTACATTTGCTGGGGTAGCGCTAACACTCGCCAATTTAGCCAAATGCTAAAACTGACTTAAATTGGCTAAAGAAAAAGGGCTTGATTTGACATATTTTAGCCAAATTATAACCATTTTGATAACAAATAGACAAAAATGTGGTGATTTGGCTAAGTGAAAAAAATTGCTAGCGCTACCCCAGATTTGTGATGTTCATTGAAAAAGGTAGATCTAGGTGTCATTTTAGTCACAATACTGCTGACGAATACTGAATGGAATATTATGATATGGGCTCAAATAATAACAGGGACTGGTTAATCCAAATATGTAAAACTGGAGACTTTTAATATTTTTAGAAACTAATGTTTGTCCATGTTCATTGTTACGCAACATACCCAACATTTTAGAAATGGGCAAGGGTTGGTAAAAGTGTGATCTCATTCATAACATACAAAAAAACATTTTACCCCTGATGCAAGGAGAAACTTTCTTTTTCATATTTAATTATGTATTAGATTAATTTCTATGCCACAGTATGTCAGCTAGTCCCAGTTTTTACAAAAAATCTCCAGCTCTCTAAACTCCAATAATTAGTTAAACAGCAGCAGATGACATATATCAAATTGTTTCAGATATGTTACCATTTGTAAATTAAGAACCATAAAAAGAGAAATAACGATCAAGGTTTATTCAATTACTGATTCAACTAGAAAACCAAGAAATATGACATTGTTATATTCTCAATATTGAATTTACGCTTTTTTGTACCTAAAGAACTCTTTTCACATATGCTGTTATGCTCCACTTTCTAAAGTTAACTCTGTGACGCGAGTGTATTTCAACAGTTCAATCAAATCCGTATCCTTATTTAAGTGCAAGGTGTCTCTCTTTGTGAATTTCCTCAATAGGTAAACAAACATCAAATATCCACTCAGTATGGTATAGAGTTCTATAAGTAAATTTCAAAGTTCCTAATTTCGACTTTTATTAAATCTTCTGATTATTTGCTATAGCCTGTTCATACTGCCGTACAATATCATAAGCAACTTCTATCTTCTGCTTTTCCATTTCTTCTTTCTCTTTTAATTCTTTCTTTTGCTTGTTCCTCCTTTTAAGGACAAAATATGCAACGACTCCGAGCCAGAAGTATGCATTAACAATCTGAAAATCAAAAGAAAATAGTGATACCATAATATTTAACAACTAAAATAAGTGCTTAGGTTTTTTTCCAACTTACAATATAAATAAAAGTCATTATCATGTAAAAGTTAGCAACAGATAGTACCTATAATATATTTAATAATTATGTTTCGACAATGAAGTAGTTTCTAATTTGTCATTATCACTATATAATAATGCAAATCTAAGTAATCAGCAAACCTTAACATTTTGGTGAGCTGAGTCATTAACTCCATCTGTGAGACAATCGCCTTGTGTATATGTGCTTTTAATGGTTGTCTATGTTTCACTTACATTTCCTTTTCCTGTCGCAGTTTTCATACAAAACATTCTGTCAAAGGTACTTTTACATGCCTTGTTGACTTCTCTTTCAGCAGCATTGAACCCATCTGTTGGTTTCACATAAGTGATACCCATGGTTCTAAAATAATAAAAAACTGCACTTATAGTAAAGTCTAACACTTTTATTAACTTTAAAGGAGGCATCATCCATTCTATGCTTTATCTACAATATGCCCAATAAAATATGCTATAAGATAGACATGCATCCCTATATAAAACAAAAATGAACCACAAAAGACCCTAGAATGAAAATCCATGCATTAGTTTTCCTTCATATGATCTGCTTTATGTACTGTTGTGCTAACAGAACATATCAAAGACTGTCTATATATAGAAGTGTTAACACATGACTTTTCATGCTAACATAAAAAAGCCCTTGGATCCCCCCCCCCCCCCCCAATAACTCTGATATATATACTTTTAACATTTGCCAAACATTTGTATTAAACAGTAAAAATATCCTGAATTTATATGGCAAATGTAATCTGTACAAGCTCATATTTCTGTTATCATTTTGGCCAGGGATCTATCCCTGAAGATTTCATCTAAGCACATTCTATATATGCTTTCTACACTTTACTAAGGTTATGCTGGCAATACTAGCTGATGGATCTTGCCTGTTCAGACCTGAATTTTGTAAGTGTAAGCAGCCTTTTTTTCGAGATTTTCATCACTGTGCAATTCATGTGAGAGTTTAAGTTCACTAATAGTCTACGGTATCAAACGAGGCATGGGTGAAAATGGGTGAAAATTGGGGTCTTTAAGCTCTGTAGATCGACTTTCATCTGAAATAGTTTACATTATGACTTCAGTATCGATCACTACAGCATATATAAAAAACAAAACAAATCTATGTGCTAATCAACCGCACAGGACAAAAGATACTGGGGTAGCCGATACCCGGATAATAAAAGAAAAAATCGGGAGCAGATAAGCTGAATGCATCCACAAAATCCGATCACGCTTGTCGGCTTTCTAGTCTCAAGACGCTGATGTTTGCCTTATTATTGTTCCCTTATTTAATGGTTTTGTCTTATGACAGTAAAGCCATTGATAAATTTATGTGCCATATTTCTATTTCAACACAAAAAATGCCCACAAATATGTCGTTGTATGCAAAAAAAGAAAGAAACGGTTTACCTGGAGAAGTTGGTAAAGTCAAGGTCCTACAACTCTATGTCTCGTGAAATCACGTTACATTCGTGACAGTCATCCCGCAGAAAGTTAAACAACGTGAGCAAAGCATGCATGTTGGTGTAACAGCAAATTGGTAAGCATGTGAGTTTCAAGAGATTTCATATTTAGAGATCACGAAGCAGTACACTGAATGTTCCACTGATTATGTGCGGAGTGAAATTATACACAAAACAGAGCTGAGTTTATGAACACTTCTACATTACACCATATCCTTGCAGGCTGCAGGTCACAAAATCCCAACATTGAAACATGATGATGAGTCCACACATGATTTTTACTTTTTGATTAAGTTAGAGACTTGCAATTTAAAACGTATATAGCTACTTATCTGATTATGAGCAGAACATTTAAATCTTAGGGCTATATCATATAGGTCAAAAGTTATTTAGCTTTTTAGTGGCACCATGTCAAAAAAAAAAAAAAAAAAAAGCCAGTTTGCACACCCATCTTGATGCAGGAGCTCTTAAAATTTTGTCTTCTCTCAAATCTCCTCCACTCGCATACTCCTATAAAACCATCCAGTTTTCCCATTGCCAAAGCAACATGAGTGGATGATGTAAAATAAAAAATTTGAGAGCTCTTGCATCAGGGTTGATATGCAAACTTTAAGTATTTTCAAATTGAATCACTGTACTAGTTAGTTCATACCTCATATACCAGTACCCTATAGTGTATAATCTAATTGAAGCTTCTGAAACAAATATGCAGAAAATAGGCTCAATTAATTAATTTATTTATTTATAATATAAGAAAAAGACCTTGGATTAACCTCACACTTGGTGCACCTACCTTAAATTAAATGGGCTGCATCCTTCCTTATTTTTTGAAATCCAATCCGAAATATGAAAATACCAAAATCGGGTCCATATGACTCTGTTGAACTTGGAAGTCAAACTAGAGTGCCATCTGATGCTTAGAAAAAGCTGGTTGTGATGTAGGCTCAAAGTAGGGATGAAGTGGGCTTAAAGAAAAAGGAGCCATATGGTGTTAGACAGTTCAGATAATTTCTTTTTCATAATCTATAACTATTGGGAGACAGAATTCTGGACACATACAGTACAATTCCTGTCCATTTCTCCCAGTAATCAACTTCCTTTTATTCCAGTTACTAGAAAATGGCTGCAATTGAAGAGGCTTTTCCACGCGGTGGGAAGGAAAAAAGCAAAAACAGTCAGATAACAAATGTAGATGAGGACTTTTTCAAGGTAGGTCCATTTGTCTGATTATTATAGTCAGTTTTCGATTTATACATGATTTTCTTGAAAGTAAATGCTCAATCTTGCTTTGCATTATTGTTTTTATAAAAATCCATTTGCATTTTTTAAATGATCTGAATCAATTAATTGTTATTGCCTTTTTGTCTTTGTCATTAATTAACCAGCATATTGTATATAACAGACTAAAGAAAATAAATCAAGGAAACGAGGAAGCTCTTCTAAGGATGGTATAAAAAGAAAGAAACTGAAGTCTGATAAGGACCAATCCAGATCAGAAGCCACTTTTGGTTCTGAGACATTAGTATTTAAAGTAAGCAACAATGATTTTGTTTGGTTATTAATTAAGATATAGCTTTGTCTGTAATTCTTATTTTTTTCATGAATATGTTTTGCAATCATAATGTCAAAGGACAGAGATGAGACAGATACTGATATTTTGACATATTTATAAAATTAGTAGACCCTTGTATTAACTTTTTGTCATCTAATGTACAAAACCCTTTTCAGTATATTATTATAAAAGGTAAAGGAAAAGAGTTACATTTTATAGCTTGTTGTTTTCTTCCTCAATTCAACCATCTTAAAATGCTTGCTGTAGGCTGTATCTCCAGGAATGCTGATCTTAGGATGTGTGAAAGAGATCCAAGAATATGAGTTGGTTCTCAATCTCCCCAATGGATTGAAGGGGTTTGTCCCCATAACAAGCATAAGTGACACCTATACTAAGCTATTGCAGCAGATGGTGGCAAGTAATGATGGTGAGAAAGAAGAGGTAAGACTTAATGATTGAAAGTTTTTATGGTGTTTTATAACCTTTTACAGTGAAAAGAAGATAAAGGAAAAGAAGTGAACTATAGTGAGGTGAACAAGTACAAGTAGCACCTATCATATCATATCATGGTACAAAGGAGAAGAAAAGTTTTATAAAGTAATTTTCGGTAAAAAGTATTTTTTCAAGTGTTTAACAAATTGATTTTCAAATGTTCATCAAAATTGAGAATTGTATGAATATTGTCCATGCACTTTGACTTTTTTGTTTTTGGAAGGACATACCTAGCCTACATGACCTGTTCACTGTGGGCCAAGTTCTGTGCTGCAAGTGTGTTGAGTTAGTAGGAGGGAAAAAAGCAGGGAAGAAAAGGTTGAAGCTAACTATCAACCCAGGCGAGGTGAACAAGTCCCTTCAAGCCTCAGGATTAAAGGGAGGAATGGTAGGTGACCATCTTGAAATTTTCATTTCATTAGATGTGAACACAAGAGAGCCATGTGCATTTCTTGATCTTAGTAAGTAATTTATAATGGAAGAAACATATCACTGTTCCCATTTTGGCTCAAACTTTTATTGATACTTTTACTGCCTTACAGTGCAGGTCAAAATTGAAAGTGGGCATGATAAGGGGCTCAAAGCTTATATGTTGCTGTTTTTAAGCTCAAAGTTTCTATCATGTCATTTTTATGTACAGAGAAGATGTGTCTGTACATATAGCCGTCATCTGCGTCTGTCGTCGTCGTCGCCGTCGTTGCCGTCGTCGCCGTGCACTTTTACCGATAACACGATAAGTGGAAAACTGTNCTCTATGTCTCGTGAAATCACGTTACATTCGTGACAGTCATCCCGCAGAAAGTTAAACAACGTGAGCAAAGCATGTACGGCATGTTGGTGTAACAGCAAATTGGTAAGCATGTGAGTTTCAAGAGATTTCATATTTAGAGATCACGAAGCAGTACACTGAATGTTCCACTGATTATGTGCGGAGTGAAATTATACACAAAACAGAGCTGAGTTTATGAACACTTCTACAGTACACCATATCCTTGCAGGCTGCAGGTCACAAAATCCCAACATTGAAACATGATGATGAGTCCACACATGATTTTTACTTTTTGATTAAGTTAGAGACTTGAAATTTAAAGCGTATATAGCTACTTATCTGATTATGAGCAGAACATTTAAATCTTAGGGCTATATCATATAGGTCAAAAGTTATTTAGCTTTTTAGTGGCACCATGTAAAAAAAAAAAAAAAAAAAAAAAGCCAGTTTGCACACCCATCTTGATGCAGGAGCTCTTAAAATTTTGTCTTCTCTCAAATCTCCTCCACTCGCATACTCCTATAAAACCGTCCTGTTTTCCCGTTGCCAAAGCAACGTGAGTGGATGATGTAAAATAAAAAATTTGAGAGCTCTTGCATCAGGGTGGATATGCAAACTTTTAAGTATTTTCAAATTGAATCACTGTACTAGTTAGTACATACCTCATATACCAGTACCCTATAGTGTAAAATCTAATTGAAGCTTCTGAAACAAATATGCAGAAAATAGGCTCAATTAATTAATTAATTTATTTATTTATAATATAAGAAAAAGACCTTGGATTAACCTCACCTACCTTAAATTAAATGGGCTGCATCCTTCCTTATTTTTTTAAATCCAATCCGAAATATGAAAATACCAGAATCGGGTCCTTATGCCTCTGTTGAACTTGGAAGTCAAACTAGAGTGCCATCTGATGCTTAGGAAAAGCTGCTTGTGATGTAGGCTCAAAGTAGGGATTAGGTGGGCTTAAAGAAAAAGGAGCCATGCTGTTAGACAGTTCAGATAATTTCTTTTTCATAATCTATAACTATTGGGAGACAGAATTATGGACACATACAGTACAATTCCTGTCCATTTCTCCCAGTAATCAACTTCCTTTTATTCCAGTTACTAGAAAATGGCTGCAATTGAAGAGGCTTTTCCACGCGGTGGGAAGGAAAAAAGCAAAAACAGTCAGATAACAAATGTAGATGAGGACTTTTTCAAGGTAGGTCCATTTGTCTGATTATTATAGTCAGTTTTCGATTTATACATTTTCTTGAAAGTAAATGCTCAATCTTGCTTTGCATTATTGTTTTTGTAAAAATCCATTTGCATTTTTTAAATGATCTGAATCAATTAATTGTTATTGTCTTTTTGTCTTTGTCATTAATTAACCAGCATATTGTATATAACAGACTAAAGAAAATAAATCAAGGAAACGAGGAAGTTCTTCTAAGGATGGTATAAAAAGAAAGAAACTGAAGTCTGATAAGGACCAATCCAGATCAGAAGCCACTTTTGGTTCTGAGACATTAGTATTTAAAGTAAGCAACAATGATTTTGTTTGGTTATTAATTAAGATATAGCTTTGTCTGTAATTCTTATTTTTTTCATGAATATGTTTTGCAATCATAATGTCAAAGGACAGAGATGAGACAGATACTGATATTTTGACATATTTATAAAATTAGTAGACCCTTGTATTAACTTTTTGTCATCTAATGTACAAAACCCTTTTCAGTATATTATTATAAAAGGTAAAGGAAAAGAGTTACGTTTTATAGCTTGTTGTTTTCTTCCTCAATTCAACCATCTTAAAATGCTTGCTGTAGGCTGTATCTCCAGGAATGCTGATCTTAGGATGTGTGAAAGAGATCCAACAATATGAGTTGGTTCTCAATCTCCCCAGTGGATTGAAGGGGTTTGTCCCCATTACAAGCATAAGTGACACCTATACTAAGCTATTGCAGCAGATGGTGGCAAATAATGATGGTGAGAAAGAAGAGGTAAGACTTAATGATTCAAAGTTTTTATGGTGTTTTATAACCTTTTACAGTGAAAAGAAGATAGAGGAAAAGAAGTGAACTTTAGTGAGGTGAACAAGTACAAGTAGCACCTATCATATCATATCATGGTACAAAGGAGAAGAAAAGTTTTATAAAGTAATTTTCGGTAAAAAGTATTTTTTCAAGTGTTTAACAAATTGATCTTCAAATGTTCATCAAAATTGAGAATTGTATGAATATTGTCCATGCACTTTGACTTTTTTGTTTTGGGAAGGACATACCTAGCCTACATGACCTGTTCACTGTGGGCCAAGTACTGTGCTGCAAGTGTGTTGAGTTAGTAGGAGGGAAAAAAGCAGGGAAGAAAAGGTTGAAGCTAACTATCAACCCAGGCGAGGTGAACAAGTCCCTTCAAGCCTCAGGATTAAAGGGAGGGATGGTAGGTGACCATCTTGAAATTTTCATTTCATTAGATGTGAACACAAGAGAGCCATGTGCATTTCTTGATCTTAGTAAGTAATTTATAATGGAAGTAACATATCACTGTTCCCATTTTGGCTCAAACTTTTATTAATACTTTATTGCCTTACAGTGCAGGTCAAAATTGAAAGTGGGCATGATAAGGGACTCAAAGCTTATATATTGCTGTTTTTAAGCTCAAAGTTTCTATCATGTCATTTTTTATGTTTTAACTGATTTAGGTTGCCTGTACATATGTAAGCTCTGACTGACTTTTTCTATGCATGCATAATGTGTTTTGGCAAATGGTCAGTTGTTTTGACTAACACAGCACTCAGGGATGTTATTCATTTGGGTTTTTTGTTTCGGATTCCTTTTTTTAAACTTAATTTTTAACTTCTATTTTTAAAAACTTTTCTGAGTTAATTGTACAGCATCTTCAATTTTCAGTCCCCCCCAACAACAAATCACATCCTTGAGCAATTTTGAAAAATATAAACTGTTTAGTTTGAATGTCATGTTTTTTAAAATGAATTAATGAAGTATTTGGTCTTATTGGCCTACAATGTACAGTTTATTCTCAGGTGATTCCTTGTTCTGTGTCCAGTAAGGAAGACCATGGTTATGTGCTAGATGTTGGAATAAAAGGAGTCCAAGCTTTTCTAGGGAATAAAGATGCTGCTAAAGGATTAGGAAAAGGTACCCCTGACATGTGGGATTGTTCATTATATTTGAATAATAATTTAATATATTTGAAGTGAATATGATAATTTATCTTTCTTTGTAAAATGTCTTATGAATATGAAAATTAAATGGAAGTGTTTGTTTTAAAGGATGTGTGCTTCACCCAGGACAGCATCTGAAATGTAAAGTAAAGGGAAGCTCATCATTGGGATTGATGAGTGGAGACACCAGGACCATTCAAGTCACTATCAGCCTGAAAGAGTTGAATGATGCTGTGGTAATTGTTGAATTATGTTAATTTGTACCATTAGGTTAGAGCTGTGGCTTGTATGGGTTTGCCCACAGATCACTGCAGCTGCACTTCAATAGAAAAAAGTTGATTTTGTTGAAACAAGGTTACCTTATTTTTTGAGGATATTTACATAGCTACTGTGCATATGGCATATAATATTATATTAACAGAATTATTTCTCTGAGACTGTATGTAATTGAAAACCATTCACTCTTTGGGGTTTGTTTTACATATGTTTAATTGTACATGACCATGGTTGCCTACATTTTTAGGTCCCAGATGGATCAACATTGCAGAATTTGCTACCAGGCATGCTTGTAAATGCAAAGATAAGCAAGGTAAAGTTTTTGATTTATTACATATGGGTTTGTTATCACATAATATATAATGATAGACTTATTATAACTTAATTTTGCTTATATTTCTTCTGATTACAATACAATTTTTATATACAGACACTGATATTCTGACTGGTATGTCTGTCCACATCATGACTGTATATTTGTAAGTTTTGCTGCCTAGTTAAATTATAGAAATTTTGCAACTTTTTCAGTTATATGAGAGTGGCATTGGCGTGAAGTTCCTGACTTATTCTGGCATCATCAACAAATCTCATTTAATGAAAGATCCTCAGAGTTTTCAGAAACAGGAAGAGGTGAGTGTTTGCTCTACTGCAAATTGCTTCTTAAAATGAGGCAATTAATGTTATTGTTTTTTTCAAATGAAATATGTGTAAACCATCAACTGTAGACCAGTTAAATATCTTTTATCATTTTATGAAAAGTGGTGTGCATAAGCAGTGCAAATAAACAAAAATTGTCGTTGCTTTGAAGTGGCACATTAAAGTGCTTGGTGACCAGCTCCTTTTTGCCTTTTTGAGCATATGTTTGTCTTCAGCTTATTCATATTATATAATTAGTTAATTTATAATTATAACTACTATATATTTCCTTGTCTAGGTCAGAGGCACAATCTTGTACATCCATCCAACAACAAAATCCATATCCTTATCCATGCTTCCACACCTCAAGGAAGTACAACCATCAAACGATTTGCTGGCATCTTTTTCTCCTGGGTCAGTCATAGAGAAGGCTGAGGTGTTAAGTGTGGACAAGACTAAAGGCGTCTACCTCAGACTTGAGAAGAATGTGACAGCTTTTGCACCTGTAAGTGTTATATATGTTTGGAACTCGTTTTAATATGATCATGGCCAGATTTTAATTTAGTTGATATGATAAATGTATTTATATCATTCAAATTGCATTTCAGTTAAATAATTCTTAGATTAAAAAAATGGAGTGTTTTAAATTTCTGATTTATATGTTTTTCATTAATCTTCCTCAAGTTAAAAAACCTTAGTGACAAAGAAATCAAAGACATTGCTCAAGTCTTCAGAGCAGGATCCACTCACAGGTAGGGGCACCCAGCTATTGCAGACCAACTATAGTTTAAGATCAAAGCATAAAGAACTTTCAGTAAATCCATTTAATGCAATATTTGATGGTGTATACTTAAGGTGGAAAAATAATGTATAAGTTGGTAAATGTTTGTCTTAGCATGTTACAAATTCATTGTTTTTTTGTTTTTTTTAAATTTAGGTGTAGGGTACTTGATCATGACTATATGGACAATATAATGCTTGTATCATGCAAAGAGTAAGTACAGAATACATGCAATGAAGCACTGAATAATTATCATGTTAAAATATTTTCAGCATTGTTTCAAAGATAAAGTAACATTAACTGTAAAGAACTAAAATTGCATTGATAACTAAACTGTGTACAATTTATTCTGCATGTAGCAGTGTTTATAAAACAGATTACCTAAGTTAAAAGCATATTGTTAATAGCATATACGCTTTACAAGTTGGCCTTTTATCCTTCAGGAGTGTTTTAAATCAGAAATTCCTTGGCTACCAAGACATTCACCCAGGGATGGTTGTAGAGGTGAGAGTGGGGAAAAAGCATTACTCTTGTTTTTATGTTATACTTTAGATAAGTTTACATGAAATCCAAAGAAGAAGAAACCCTCATTGCATTAGTTCAGTTTCTCTCCTTTGCTTTTGCTAGGAGGGATCTAGAGGACAGTGCTGCAACTATTGGCAATTGAGTAGTAGTAAAAGTAACTTGGCTTAAACAATTGTCGTCATTAAGTTAGGAGTAGTCACACAACTTGTAATTGATTAATAGCATACTCATTTAAAATTACATTTATATTGTCATTTTCATCCATCCAGGTGGATGCCTATGTTACCATGAATAAACTTAAACTTTGTTTTTATGAGACAGTTTTCTACCTAAAATATAATTTCAGAGGAAATTATTTGAAATGGGTGGTTGACATAAAGTTTAATAAGTAATAAATTTGATAAAGAAGTTGATCAACATTTTATTAAGTAACTGAATGATTTCATGGAATGAAGTATTGAAAAATATAGTTTTCTTGCAGAAGTGTGTTTTATAGTCCAGTAATCATCTCTTTTTAGTGCAATGTGCAAGGAATTCACAAGAAGGGCGTGTCTGTGAAGGTTTCCAATCAAATCAGAGGTTTTGTTCCCACCATTCATCTTTTTGATGCAGCACTAAAGCAGCCAGAAAAGAAGTTTAAAGAAAGCCAAAAAATGAAATGCAGAGTAAGGATCATTTTAAAAAGCAGTCCCATTAAATGTGTTCAGAATGCAACATTTTCCCCAATTTTTTTCAAAATATTCTGTGGATTCCTCTCCTCTCACAGGTTTTTTCCACAACTCTCTGTGATGCTCTTTCTGCTAGGACCAGAGAATAGGCAAAAACACAAGAAGATATAAAAACTTACCACCTCACTCACCTTTTTAGCCAGGGGAAACTATTGTTTATTGCTAAAATTGATGATATGTCACATTTCATCCATTTAAATTTTGGCCACTGTTCTCTTCTTTGGGCCAGTAGATTCTCAGACCCTGATGGCTTGGAGGATCAGTATGCTAAAATGTTTGCACACAGACTGTGTCAACTTAAATGAGCAGATGATGCGTACTTGTTCATATTAGCTACTTTTATTATTAGTAACTTGTAAGGTGAAAAAGTATAATTTTATTAAGCTTGATCTTTCCAGGTTTTAAATGTTGATCCTGCGAAACAGAGACTGATCCTCACTCACAAAAGGTCTTTAGTGAACTCTAAACTTCCCATCATAACCCAATATAGTCAGCTGGAGACAGGCATCACAGTGGATGGATTCATTGTCAAAATTATGGATGCAGGAGTATTGGTGGCACTCTATAACAATGTTAAGGTATATACAAGACATTGCTGCAAACCTAATCAATGGAGGAGAACTTTTAATTTATACTATACATAACATTTATGCTGATGTTTGTTTTTAATGTTTTGTACTTTAAAAATTGTTTGATGATGTGTAAAATGAACATGTTAGATTTTCAGTACTGAAGAGTATGCAAGGTGTATGTTCTCTTTTAAGTGCTTTTTGAAAATAACACAGATTGGCTTGTTCTGTATTATTTTCCACATTTCCACATTTTCCACATTTCAGGGGTTTGTCCCAAAGAAAGAGCTGAGTGCAGAGAAGATAGACTATCCTGAGAAAATGTTTTACATAGGTCAAGTTGTAAAGTGTAGGGTGTTGAACTGTTTCCCAGATGAAGAAAGAGCTACCTTGTCGTTTAAGGTATTGGCTAATGAAAACAATTATGTACCATGGGGATCAAATCACTGCTACTCATACGTCCTCTTTAAATAGACATACATTTCATATTTAAAACTGTAAACGGGAATTTTCAGTACTATTAAACTGACATGCATTGGAAAGAATTTTTTCAATCTTTCTCAAAGAAGCAAAGTAAACAGTTTCAATTGTTTCATCTGTTCTGATTTGCAGGTATCTGAAAGGACTCCATTTGGAAGTAAACTGGCAACAGTTCCTGAAGACTTTGAGATTGGAAAGGTACATTATCTTTTGAAATTTAGCAAATGAATAGCAAATGGTATGAGTTTTACTTATCAAGTTATATGACAAGTTCTTGTATCCTTATATTAAATCTTGTGTACTGTATTTTATCCACAGCTGGTTGACTGTAAAATTACGAAGAAGACTGATAGTGGTTTTGATGTGGCACTGTTACCATCCCGACTGCGGGCCTTCATTCCCAAAGCTCATCTATCAGACCATATGGAGAACTGTGAAGTATTATGGGATTCATATAGCGAAGGAAATGTCATCAAGAGTGCAATGTATTTTAATAGAAGCAGTGTGCTTGTATCCTTACACAATATTTCCATAGTCATTTTTAAGACCGTCATCGTTATCAGTGTATGCATGTAACAATTAAAAAAATTATTTCGAAATATGCCTTAACTCATTCTCAGACTTTGACCAAAAAACCATCTTTTGTTCAGGCTGCGAAAGATGACAACCTTATCACAGAATTTTCCAAGATAAAAGTAGGCATTAAATTTCTTGTGCCTTATATATTTAGACAATTAATGAATCTGCTGTAGTAACCTCATTTTTAGTAGTGATTTTAGTTTTAATTCTTCACAGCTTTGCCCTCCAGTTGTTTATTTACCGTATCTCCAGTGTATGGCAATAGAAAGACCTAGTTGTTCTTTTGTGTGAAGAACAGCCCACTTCATTACTGCATTGGTTGATTTAAAGGTTTTCAGCATGATGGCAGAAGACAAAGGCCATTAAACTGGCTTCAAGACACACACTCTGTTTGGTGGAAGTGAACACATTCAGTGGTTTAATCATGGCTAGTCAAGTCTCCCTCCTAATGCCACTTTTCTCATTTTAAAGGTAGTTAGAAACATGTATGCGGTTACAGGTGTAATTATACCACAGAGGTTATTTAGCAGATGGACTAATTTTTATGAATTTTTCTGATCTGTTTATTAGCCTGGCCTGTTGTTTCCTGGTGTGATACACAAAGTGATGGAATATGGTGTGTTTGTGGACACATGCAATGCTCTGATAGGCCTTGCTCCAACCAAGGTAGGGAGTATGATCAGTGACAATAGTTATTTTATTATATAAGCAAAGTGGTTTTTAATATTGATCGTTCTTGGTGCTTTCTTTTATCTGACAGTGTATATTTTTCCATGTAATTGTTATGAGTGTAAATTCATATCTTTTTATGCCCTTGTTAAGAAGGGTGTTGTTTGAAATTTTGTCTTATAGGTTTTTATGCATACCAACTTATGTAATTTCTATTTTCTCTTGTTCTTTAATTTCATATCTTTGTTTTTGGTTTAGTTTATGTCAGACAAGAGGGTAGCAGATGCATCCTCCCTCTACAAAGTGGGTCAATCAGTGATTGCCAAGATCATTGAAGTGGATGAAGAAAAAAAGCGATTTCTGCTGAGTTTACGAATGTCTGACTGTTATCATGATGACACCAGCATTGGTATTGACCATTTAGAGGATTATTTAGTGGAGAGGGACTTGATGTTATCAAAACTTGAGGGAAAAAAGGGTATGTTGGCAAAAAGCAGAAGGTTTAAGGAACCAAAAAAGGGTGACTCAAGACTGAAATATTAGTTTAATTTCTCTTTTGTCTTTTTCTTAAGATCGTGAGTTCATTTTTTCTCTGCCTTTAAGACATACATACTATCCTTTAATGTGGTTTGCTTTACAATTCAGAATAGATTGTGACTTTCTGTTCTGTTCTGTATTTTTTCTTATATTTAAGGTTATAAATTTTAGGTCAGAAGCACAGACTGTCAGAGATAGCCGTAGGGAGCGTAGTTAGTGTCACTGTTGCTGAGGTTACTGAACATGGAGCACTATGTAATCTGGAGAGCGGACTCAGGGGCGTGGTCACTTATGAAAATATGATTGGTTCGTATCATTCACCAGTAAATGAAATTATGCAGAATGTTTATTTTATTTTATATTATAAAAAGTGAATGCCAATTGTGACAGTGTATTTTCCTTTGGAATTGTATCATTCTTCAGATAAGTTTTTGAATCAGAAAATGGTCTAACCCATAGCAATAAGTTTTGCTTAGTATTGTATGTTTGGTTTACCACTATTTCACATATAAAGTGTACATACAATTCAAGAATGTCATTGACCTCTATCTCAGGTGTGACCTGTCAGCCTGGAGACCACTTGGAGGCTGTGGTCTTACATATAGATGTCCTGGCCAGCTGCTTAGAACTGGCCTTCAACCAGGAACTGGTCAAGGCTATCAAACATAAAAGGGAGAATAAATTTTCACAGGTAGAATAACTTTGCATTAATAATAATAATAGTCTTTATTTCAAGAGGGTAAAACATGTTAGATAACATTTACATTCCACATGGCCCTAATAAACATGTTACTGAGTTGTTTAGGATTCTCTTGATTAAAGGATGCAGAGCATTCTCCTTAGAATTTCATTTTGAATGAATTTTAGATTTTTCACATGATATGATGTCAAGGCTTTGTTTGTATAAACAAGGCTGTACGAGCTGTGAAATGGAAAGAATAGGCCTCAGAAAAATGCACCTACATATATAGTGTTAAGTTTCTTAAAAATTCCATGGATGTGTGTACAATGTACATTTTGTTTTATATACATACATGTTATACTTTAAGGTTAAACCTGGCCAGCATATGAAATGTGATGTGTTACTCATCAAAGATGACTTCATCCTGGTTTCATTAAAGGGGCATGCCCTTGGTAAGCTGGGATACCTACCTGCTAAGAAGGTGAGTTAGGTACTAGTGGGAGAGAGCAGAAAGCCCTCATTAATCAAGGTTTGTTTCACCTTTCCCTAGTGAAGATAATAATTGTTCAGTGTAGGTGTAAACTATAAATACCAGTGTATGAAATGGCCGCCTGCCCGCCAGCCCGAGGCTGGTAACTTTCAGGCCAGGCGGGTAAGATTTGCAGATTACCCGCCCGACGGGCTGGCTATTTTTACAGCCTATTTTCACCTTTTATTTTGTCTATGTTCACAAGCGATTTCAGCAAACTATCAAATAAACTCACTGTTTTCACCCACTTTTATAGAAGCAAAGAACTAACCATAGCTTGCAATCGAACGCTCGTATCGAAATGTAACCAACAGTCTCCCTCTCAGTGGCCTCGTTTTCGAAGTTCCGTCTGTGTGATATGAAGTTGAAAGACAATTTGAAACGAGGCACATTGTTCTTAACCAGCTTCAGTGCACAGCAGATAACGTTACGTCATTGTTTTGTGTAGAGGAGATACCGCGAGCAGCAATTTGTAGGTCGAGAGTAATAAAAATGTGAAAGTATAAAAAGTTATGATATTGATTAAATAGACTTATAGGTACATGGANCTGTAAATACCTGCCTAAAATTCAACTATTTCACTTCAAATAACAAATGTTGTCACCAAATGATTTACCCCTTTACAGTCAGATTGTTTATTCTTCCATATAAGTCCTCTACTCTCTGTGTTTCCAGCATCCAAATGACTTTCTGGAGAAACACCAGTTTAGCATCAACCAAACAAATTCAGTGGTTGTGAAGAGGTACGTAAATAGTTTTCTCTTGCATTTAGCATTTTGATAGGTCCAAGAAATAGATTAAAAGACTGAAACCAACTGTTCTAGTTTAAGGTAGTAAAAAGATGTGAACTGTGAAACATGATCCATTTTAGGATATACATGGACCACATTTTGTTGAGCCTGCAAACACATGAAGAAAAAAATGCCGAGCGGGAGGAGGCTGAGAAAGAAAAATCAAGAGGAGTGCCAGAGCACAAGCTTAAGCTGGGAGCCAGGGTCAAGGCTGTGTGAGTGGGATTTTTAGTGGACTTATATTATACATACATAATTTTCACTCACATAAGTCAAAATAATTCTTTCAACCTATTTCCGGTTTTGGACTGTTAAGTGCAAAAGTTGGGTGTGAGACTTTTAGGACAGCTTTGTGCTTGATATAATTTCCATTTGTATTGTGCAAAGGATATTTATAGATACAAAGGTAATGCTTATGGTTTTCTCATCAACCAAGAGATCTCTTTTTGCAATTAATTGACTGTTTTATACAGTTCAAGTCCAATTTTAGCATAGTTATTGTATGGTTTTTGAAATGATGCCCACTTTTTTGAAAGTAATATTTATTAAGTACTTGGTGATCTAAATTAATGTGTGAATGTGATGCTGTGATTTTTAACTTTTTTATTTTTATGACTTAGATGTGCTATTTCATTTTGAACAGCATCCACAAGTTTCTTGATCTGCAGATAAACATCAGCATTGGAGATGTGCCAGGTAGAATATGTATATCAGAAGTGGTGGATGACATTGAGGAGGTATTGGATCTTTTGGTAAAATTTCCCCAGTGGTCTACTGTGCAGTTAATAGGATTAAACTGTAGTATTGCACTTGTCAATGAATGCCTGATTTTACTGCGTTTTATTTTTCTGCAACAGTGGGAAAATAGTGCCATGAAAAGAAATCTTTTATCTTTAATCTGCTAGGAAGAAGATTTTAGGTAGACAACATTGTAATGAGCCATTTCAGTGAAGCTTCCTTTTTAGTGATAATTTGTCAAAGTAATTTTGCAGGGAAAATCACCATTTGAAGACTATAAAGTGAACCAAGAGGTGAAGGTCAAGATTATTGGGTTCAGAGATTCAAAGTCATACAGGTAAATTAATCAAAATTAATCAAGACCTACCTAAATTAAAAGGGGTAATTTTTATGTACTGACACAGTCCCTATTGTATTTTAGAGAATGTACATACTTATAATGAATTAGAGTATGTTGCATTTTCAACGTCTTCAACCAGCAATGATAAGAAATATCCCAATTCATATTTTCAGGTACCTTCCAATTTCCAATCCAAAATGTTCCAAAGCTATTCCAGAGTGTTCACTGAAGCCCAGGTGAGCACTCATATTTTAATAGATGCAGTGTCTGATTATAAAGCATTTCAGGTACTCTTTTCTATAATGTTGTCATTGAGAAAATATTTTGCATAAGTCCATGACTGACATCACTGACGTTGCCACTATTATGATTTGAAATTGTGATTTGATGTTGTAGTAAGCTGGCAGTGAAAGGATTTAGGGATGATGAAGATGTGTCAGCATCAACATACAAAATAGGAGACAAAGTTACTGCCTTTGCACACACCGTAAGTGGAACATATTAATCTACTGTTTCAAGTTTCAAACAGGACATATTTACCCATGTATGATCATTTGTGTACTAATTAAATAGAAGCATTGTCACAGGCTCTCTTGTCTGTAGAATCGGTATGCAATTTTTTTGAAGAACTTTTTGTGTGTCATTTTTATGCATGTATACATTCACTTGGGTGCAGACACAAGGTAGTCTACAATATATTTCAGTTTGTCAATCACTGCTTGTGGATGCAGGTCAATCCTCTTGTACGTGGAAAAGTGTACATTCTCAACCTGTCAGATAATCAGAAGGTAAATTTGAGTGCATTATTATTTGTTGTTTAATATGCAGTGAAATGCGAAAGACTTGAAAAATGAAAATGATAAAAGGTTGGTCATATCTGTCATATTAACTGGCCTGATAGTTTTTTACAATTTGTTTTAAGGTCAGATATTATTAATACTTGGTTTTAAATAAATTTTAAAATAGTTTAGGACCTTAGAGGTTAAGATCAGTGTGTGACATTGATGATCCAAAATGTAAATTTGTATTCTATGACTTTTCCCCCAGGTGCTATCCTGCCCAGATCAGTACTTCAAGCCTGGTACAGCCTATACTGCCACTGTAATTGGCTTGGGCAAGGAGCTGGAGCTATCATTGGTTGGTAAGTACAAAATGTGAGGAAACGGCTTTGTTTTAAAGGGAATTTTGATACTAAAACTATGATTGCAAATCCTTCAGAGCAAGATCAAGTCAGGTTCTATGAAATTTAATATCATTAATGTAATTTTCAGGTGCTAAAAGTGAGGTCAAGGCAGGAGCTGTTGTCCGAGGACTGGTCACTCAGATCCAGCCACACAGTGGTTTAATGGTTCATCTTAGTGATGGCTACAAGGGCAAGGTGGTGTTCACTGACATAGCAGATACATTCACAGACATGCCATTGAGCTGCTTCAAGGAGAACCAGATTGTGCAGTGTTTTGTGGTCAGCTGTGATAAGAAACAGAGGGACAAATGTGTGCTTTCACTTAGGAAGTCAAGGTATATATATATATATATATATATATATATTTATATATATATATATATATATATATATATATATATATATATATATATGCAATACATATTCAGTACATTTTTTTTCCCTTTTTGATAGAAGTTTGATGTTGCAGTGAGTTGCAGTTAAAAGAAAGCATGTGTAATTGTTTAATGGATATTTTTTGTCCTTTCATGTTGAAGATTATCTAAGGAGGGGAATCAAAGAAATAAAGTGAAAGATAAAGAAATTGTCAAGTATGAAGACATCAAGCAAGGACAAGTTCTGTGTGGATTTATTAATAATAGCTCCAGCACTGGCGTGTTTGTCAGGTAAGTATAATTTACGATAGTGGAAAAGATAAGCATTCACACACACACACACACACACACACACACACACACACACACACACACACACACACACACACACACACACACACGCACGCACGCACGCACGCATGTACACANATTGCATTTTTACAGCTTGTCAAGCACAAGACTGGTGGCTGTGTTCCTTATTTTGTGTATGTGGGGGTCTATACGAATGCGCTTGCTCCAGCTGGTGGTACAATATTCGGAGGCGGTATCGCCTCTCTGATCCTCTAGTTACATATGGATTTGTTATCACATAATATATAATGATAGACTTATTATAACTTAAGGTAGTAATTAACAGTAAATTGTCAAAATTTGGGTGTTTTTCTGAATTTGTCAGTATTAGATAGATGAAATATCAACTACATATCAGCCTATCTTAAAATAATGGAAGTTTACAAATAAACACGTAATTTTAGTCTAATTGCTGATTTACCCCTATGGTAGCGTGTCTGAGTTTTAAAGTAGGTCACACTTGTCCATATATGTGTTTGATTGGCAGCTCCACTGTGCAGCTGTATATTTCCCGTACTAGATTGCTGCTAAGCCTTTCACATTCTGTGAGTAACGTCCCGCTTTCACTTGCCAAACGATACTTTTCATTTTGAATTTATCAGTGAACTTAATTCTGACGATCTATTAAAGCTTTAAAAAGCAGACATATAGATGAGACATATATGGGCAAAGGCACTCCCCCTAGGTGTCACGTGGTGAAGAAGGCTGACGTCACGACTAACATGGTGGCTGCTGTCAATGCATGGAGGGGGCCTCCGGTTGAAAATGTTCAATAATAATGTTGAAAATGGATGAAAGACATAGTGACAGTTACATAGGCAGTGAGTAGAGGGCTGAACCAGTATAAATAAATAAATTTCTCAGCTTGCCAATGCAGCTCACTGATTATATACCGTTGGAATCTCCGGGGAGCACTAAAAGGCTGATTTCTCCGCTTCAGTTTATGGCTCCAAGAGAATGATTTAGACCAGTGACAAAATTAATTAGAACTCTCAACCGATGAAAGCTGGCATTCATTCGTTAGATCTAAGGTTTGTCTGAAATTATGTGTCTGGGATTTCATAACATCAGCCCCGTTTTCGACTTACCCGTGCTTTAGTTAGGCTAGGGGGCCTAGTTGAACTGGAAACCAGGTTTATTTTGATATCTCTGCTAATTTAACACATATGGCTAATTTGAGGCGCATTCTTGTTGATCCCATTGAGGGCTCACGGGTCAAGCTGTCTACACATGTCCATTTGTAGTGGACTTCTAGTTTTTAAGGTGTAAAGATCATGTTGAGCACACCTATTAACCATTATATCTCATTACATAATGATTACATAATAAAATAAGGATATGAAATGAAGAGCTGTTGAAATAAGCTTTCTATTGATATGTAACATGTTGGTATATCTTGGGCGGTTTAGAAGATAGCTACCCCTGTTAATTACTACCTTAATTTTGCTTATATTTCTTCTGATTACAATACAGTTTTTATATACAGACACTGATATTCTGATTGGTATGTCTGTCCACATCATGAGTTTTGCTGCCTAGTTAAATTATAGTAACTTTGCAACTTTTTCAGTTATATGAGAGTGGCATTGGCGTGAAGTTCCTGACTTATTCTGGCATCATCAACAAATCTCATTTAATGAAAGATCCTCAGAGTTTTCAGAAACAGGAAGAGGTGAGTGTTTGCTCTACTGCAAATTGCTTCTTAAAATGAGGCAATTAATGTTATTGTTTTTTTCAAATGAAATATGTGTAAACTATCAACTGTAGACCAGTTAAATATCTTTTATCATTTTATGAAAAGTGGTGTGCATAAGCAGTGCAAATAAACAAAAATTGTCGTTGCTTTGAAGTGGCACATTAAAGTGCTTGGTGACCAGCTCCTTTTTGCCTTTTTGAGCATATGTTTGTCTTCAGCTTATTCATATTATATAATTAGTTAATTTATAATTATAACTTCTATATATTTCCTTGTCTAGGTCAGAGGCACAATCTTGTACATCCATCCAACAACAAAATCCATATCCTTATCCATGCTTCCACACCTCAAGGAAGTACAACCATCAAACAATTTGCTGGCATCTTTTTCTCCTGGGTCAGTCATAGAGAAGGCTCAGGTGTTAAGTGTGGACAAGACTAAAGGCGTCTACCTCAGACTTGAGAAGAATGTGACAGCTTTTGCACCTGTAAGTGTTATATATGTTTGGAACTCGGTCAGTTTCAGTTTTTGTTGCCAGTTTTAATATGATCATGGCCAGATATTTTAATTTAGTTGATATGATAATGTATTTATGTCTTTCAATTTGCATTTCAGTTATATAATTCTTAGATTAAAAAATGGAGTGTTTTAAATTTCTGATTTATATGTTTTTCATTAATCTTCCTCAAGTTAAAAAACCTTAGTGACAAAGAAATCAAAGACATTGCTCAAGTCTTCAGAGCAGGATCCACTCACAGGTATGGGCACCCAGCTGTTTCAGACCAACTATAGTTTAAGATCAAAGCATAAAGAACTTTCAGGTAAATCCATTTAATGCAATATTTGATGGTGTATACTTAAGGTGGAAAAATAATGTATAAGTTGGTAAATGTTTGTCTTAGCATGTTACAAATTCATTGTTTTTTTTTTTTTAATTTAGGTGTAGGGTACTTGATCATGACTATATGGACAATATAATACTTGCATCATGCAAAGAGTAAGTACAGAATACATGCAATGAAGCACTGAATAATTATCATGTTAAAATATTTTCAGCATTGTTTCAAAGATAAAGTAACATTAACTGTAAAGAACTAAAATTGCATTGATAACTAAACTGTGTACAATTTATTCTGCATGTAGCAGTGTTTATAAAACAGATTACCTAAGTTGTAACAGTGCTTTTCATAATCGTATATTAATAGCATATACGCTTTACAAGTTGGCCTTTTATCCTTCAGGAGTGTTTTAAATCAGAAATTCCTTGGCTACCAAGACATTCACCCAGGGATGGTTGTAGAGGTGAGAGTGGGGAAAAAGCATTACTCTTGTTTTTATGTTATACTTTAGATAAGTTTACATGAAATCCAAAGAAGAAGAAACCCTCATTGCATTAGTTCAGTTTCTCTCCTTTGCTTTTGCTAGGAGGGATCTAGAGGACAGTGCTGCAACTATTGGCAATTGAGTAGTAGTAAAAGTAACTTGGCTTAAACAATTGTCGTCATTAAGTTAGGAGTAGTCACACAACTTGTAATTGATTAATAGCATACTCATTTAAAATTACATTTATATTGTCATTTTCATCCATCCAGGTGGATGCCTATGTTACCATGAATAAACTTAAACTTTGTTTTTATGAGACAGTTTTCTACCTAAAATATAATTTCAGAGGAAATTATTTGAAATGGGTGGTTGACATAAAGTTTAATAAGTAATAAATTTGATAAAGAAGTTGATCAACATTTTATTAAGTAACTGAATGATTTCATGGAATGAAGTATTGAAAAATATAGTTTTCTTGCAGAAGTGTGTTTTATAGTCCAGTAATCATCTCTTTTTAGTGCAATGTGCAAGGAATTCACAAGAAGGGCGTGTCTGTGAAGGTTTCCAATCAAATCAGAGGTTTTGTTCCCACCATTCATCTTTTTGATGCAGCACTAAAGCAGCCAGAAAAGAAGTTTAAAGAAAGCCAAAAAATGAAATGCAGAGTAAGGATCATTTTAAAAAGCAGTCCCATTAAATGTGTTCAGAATGCAACATTTTCCCCAATTTTTTTCAAAATATTCTGTGGATTCCTCTCCTCTCACAGGTTTTTTCCACAACTCTCTGTGATGCTCTTTCTGCTAGGACCAGAGAATAGGCAAAAACACAAGAAGATATAAAAACTTACCACCTCACTCACCTTTTTAGCCAGGGGAAACTATTGTTTATTGCTAAAATTGATGATATGTCACATTTCATCCATTTAAATTTTGGCCACTGTTCTCTTCTTTGGGCCAGTAGATTCTCAGACCCTGATGGCTTGGAGGATCAGTATGCTAAAATGTTTGCACACAGACTGTGTCAACTTAAATGAGCAGATGATGCGTACTTGTTCATATTAGCTACTTTTATTATTAGTAACTTGTAAGGTGAAAAAGTATAATTTTATTAAGCTTGATCTTTCCAGGTTTTAAATGTTGATCCTGCGAAACAGAGACTGATCCTCACTCACAAAAGGTCTTTAGTGAACTCTAAACTTCCCATCATAACCCAATATAGTCAGCTGGAGACAGGCATCACAGTGGATGGATTCATTGTCAAAATTATGGATGCAGGAGTATTGGTGGCACTCTATAACAATGTTAAGGTATATACAAGACATTGCTGCAAACCTAATCAATGGAGGAGAACTTTTAATTTATACTATACATAACATTTATGCTGATGTTTGTTTTTAATGTTTTGTACTTTAAAAATTGTTTGATGATGTGTAAAATGAACATGTTAGATTTTCAGTACTGAAGAGTATGCAAGGTGTATGTTCTCTTTTAAGTGCTTTTTGAAAATAACACAGATTGGCTTGTTCTGTATTATTTTCCACATTTCCACATTTTCCACATTTCAGGGGTTTGTCCCAAAGAAAGAGCTGAGTGCAGAGAAGATAGACTATCCTGAGAAAATGTTTTACATAGGTCAAGTTGTAAAGTGTAGGGTGTTGNGTCCAATATCAATGGCAAACCAATCCAAAACGACGGCCCCCGTTCTCTTTATGACTTTAATTGTCGTGTATTTTGAAATTAATGCTAGAGATGAATTTGACGGCAAAGCGGCCATATTTCCACGTGGTGATAATACGCATGCGCAGAAAGCTCATTTTCCGCACTCGGAACTACTCGGATATCTCCGCAGTCGACAATGACAGCATGGAGCTTGCGGAATTAGCCGAGGATTGCCGATTGCATTTTCCGGCAAATTCAATAACGACGTTTGCGACAACCGACTTCCTTGGGGGGGGGGATTTTTTTTTTTTTTTTTTGGAGAACGGACGAAAATCGGTGCGCGCGCAGGATGTCATCCATAAAATTAAAAAAGTGTGGCCCAAAATATAATTTCAGAGGAAATTATTTGAAATGGGTGGTTGACATAAAGTTTAATAAGTAATAAATTTGATAAAGAAGTTGATCAACATTTTATTACGGTAAGTAACTGAATGATTTCATGGAATGAAGTATTGAAAAATATAGTTTTCTTGCAGAAGTGTGTTTTATAGTCCAGTAATCATCTCTTTTTAGTGCAATGTGCAAGGAATTCACAAGAAGGGCGTGTCTGTGAAGGTTTCCAATCAAATCAGAGGTTTTGTTCCCACCATTCATCTTTTTGATGCAGCACTAAAGCAGCCAGAAAAGAAGTTTAAAGAAAGCCAAAAAATGAAATGCAGAGTAAGGATCATTTTAAAAAGCAGTCCCATTAAATGTGTTCAGAATGCAACATTTTCCCCAATTTTTTTCAAAATATTCTGTGGATTCCTCTCCTCTCACAGGTTTTTTCCACAACTCTCTGTGATGCTCTTTCTGCTAGGACCAGAGAATAGGCAAAAACACAAGAGGATATAAAAGCTTACCACCTCACTCACCTTTTTAACCAGGGGAAACTATTGTTTATTGCTAAAATTGATGATATGTCACATTTCATCCATTTAAATTTTGGCCACTGTTCTCTTCTTTGGGCCAGTAGATTCTCAGACACTGATGGCTTGGAGGATCAGTATGCTAAAATGTTTGCACACAGACTGTGTCAACTTAAATGAGCAGATGATGCGTACTTGTTCATATTTATTTAGCTACTTTTATTATTAGTAACTTGTAAGGTGAAAAAGTATAATTTTATTAAGCTTGATCTTTCCAGGTTTTAAATGTTGATCCTGCGAAACAGAGACTGATCCTCACTCACAAAAGGTCTTTAGTGAACTCTAAACTTCCCATCATAACCCAATATAGTCAGCTGGAGACAGGCATCACAGTGGATGGATTCATTGTCAAAATTATGGATGCAGGAGTATTGGTGGCACTCTATAACAGTGTTAAGGTATATACAAGACATTGCTGCAAACCTAATCATTGGAGGAGAACTTTTAATTTATACTATACATAACATTTATGCTGATGTTTGTTTTTAATGTTTTGTACTTTAAAAATTGTTTGATGATGTGTAAAATGAACATGTTAGATTTTCAGTATTGAAGAGTATGCAAGGTGTATGTTCTCTTTTAAGTGCTTTTTGAAAATAACACAGATTGGCTTGTTCTGTATTATTTTCCACATTTTCCACATTTCAGGGGTTTGTCCCAAAGAAAGAGCTGAGTGCAGAGAAGATAGACTATCCTGAGAAAATGTTTTACATAGGCCAAGTTGTAAAGTGTAGGGTGTTGAACTGTTTCCCAGATGAAGAAAGAGCTACCTTGTCATTTAAGGTATTGGCTAATGAAAACAATTATGTACCATGGGGATCAAAGCACTATCACTGCTACTCATACGTCCTCTTTAAATAGACATACATTTCATATTTAAAACTGTAAACGGGAATTTTCAGTACTATTAAACTGACATGCATTGGAAAGAATTTTTTCAATCTTTCTCAAAGAAGCAAAGTAAACAGTTTCAATTGTTTCATCTGTTCTGATTTGCAGGTATCTGAAAGGACTCCATTTGGAAGTAAACTGGCAACAGTTCCTGAAGACTTTGAGATTGGAAAGGTACATTATCTTTTGAAATTTAGCAAATGAATAGCAAATAGTATGAGTTTTACTTATCAAGTTATATGACAAGTTCTTGTATCCTTATATTAAATCTTGTGTACTGTATTTTATCCACAGCTGGTTGACTGTAAAATTACGAAGAAGACTGATAGTGGTCTTGATGTGGCACTGTTACCATCCCGACTGCGGGCCTTCATTCCCAAAGCTCATCTATCAGACCATATGGAGAACTGTGAAGTATTATGGGATTCATATAGTGAAGGAAATGTCATCAAGAGTGCAATGTATTTTAATAGAAGCAGTGTGCTTGTATCCTTACACAATATTTCCATAGTCATTTTTAAGGTCGTCATCATTATCATCGAAGTGTATGCATGTAACAATTAAAAAAATTATTTCGAAATATGCCTTAACTCATTCTCAGACTTTGACCAAAAAACCATCTTTTGTTCAGGCTGCGAAAGATGCTAACCTTATCACAGAATTTTCCAAGATAAAAGTAGGCATTAAATTTCTTGTGCCTTATATATTTAGACAATTAATGAATCTGCTGTAGTAACCTCATTTTCAGTGGTGATTTTAGTTTTAATTCTTCACAGCTGTGCCCTCCAAATGTTTATTTACCATATCTCCAGTGTATGGCAATAGAAAGACCTAATTGTTCTTTTGTGTGAAAAACAGCCCACTTCATTACTGCATTGGTTTATTTAAAGGTTTTCAGCATGATGACAGAAGACAAAGGCCATTAAACTGGCTTCAAGACACATTCTGTTTGGTGGAAATGAACACATTCAGTGGTTTAATCATGGCAGTCAAGTCTCCCTCCTAATGCCAATTTTCTCATTTTAAAGGTAGTTAGAAACATGTATGCAGTTACAGGTGTAATTATACCACAGAGGTTATTTAGCAGATGGACTAATTTTAATGAATTTCTCTAATCTGTTTATTAGCCTGGCCTGTTGTTGCCTGGTGTGATACACAAAGTGATGGACTATGGTGTGTTTGTGGACACCTGCAATGCTCTGATAGGCCTTGCTCCAACCAAGGTAGGGAGTATGATCAGTGACAATAGTTATTTTATTATATAAGCAAAGTGGTTTTTAATATTGATCGTTCTTGGTGCTTTCTTTTATCTGACAGTGTATATTTTTCCATGTAATTGTTATGAGTGTAAATTCGTATCTTTTTATGCCCTTGTTAAGAAGGGTGTTGTTCGAAATTTTGTCTTATAGGCTTTTCTGCATACCAACTTATGTAATTTCTATTTTCTCTTGTTCTTTAATTTCATATCTTTGTTTTTGGTTTAGTTTATGTCAGACAAGAGGGTAGCAGATGCATCCTCCCTCTACAAAGTGGGTCAATCAGTGATTGCCAAGGTCATTGAAGTGGATGAAGAAAAAAAGCGATTTCTGCTGAGTTTACGAATGTCTGACTGTTATCATGATGACACCAGCATTGGTATTGACCATTTAGAGGATTATTTAGTGGAGAGGGACTTGGTGTTATCAAAACTTGAGGGAAAAAAGGGTATGTTGGCAAAAAGCAGAAGGTTTAAGGAACCAAAAAAGGGTGACTCAAGACTGAAATATTAGTTTAATTTCTCTTTTGTCTTTTTCTTAAGATCGTGAGTTCATTTTCTCTCTGCCTTTAAATCATGCTTTCTTTTCTTTGCCATTAAGACATACATACTATCCTTTAATGTGGTTTGCTTTACAATTCAGAATAGATTGTGACTTTCTGTTCTGTTCTGGATTTTTTCTTATATTTAAGGTTATAAATTTTAGGTCAGAAGCACAGACTGTCAGAGGTAGCCGTAGGGAGCGTAGTTGGTGTCACTGTTGCCGAGGTTACTGAACATGGAGCACTATGTAATCTGGAGAGCGGACTCAGGGGCGTGGTCACTTATGAAAATATGATTGGTTCGTATCATTCACCAGTAAATGAAATTATGCAGAATGCTTATTTTATTTTATATTATAAAAAGTGAATGCCAATTGTGACAGTGTATTTTCCTTTGGAATTGTATCATTCTTCAGATAAGTTTTTGAATCAGAAAATGGTCTAACCCATAGCAATAAGTTTTGCTTAGTATTGTATGTTTGGTTTACCACTATTTCACATATAAAGTGTACATACAATTCAAGAATGTCATTGACCTCTATCTCAGGTGTGACCTGTCAGCCTGGAGACCACTTGGAGGCTGTGGTCTTACATATAGATGTCCTGGCCAGCTGCTTAGAACTGGCCTTCAACCAGGAACTGGTCAAGGCTATCAAACATAAAAGGGAGAATAAATTTTCACAGGTAGAATAACTTTGCATTAATAATAATAATAATAATAATCTTTATTTCAAGAGGGTAAAACATGTTAGATAACATTTACATTCCACATGGCCTCAATTGCCATGTTACTGACTTGTTTAGGATTCTCTTGATTTAAGGATGCAGAGCATTCTCCTTAAAATTTCATTTTGAATGAATTTTAGAATTTTAGATTTTTCACATGATATTATGTAAGGGCTTTGTTTGTGTAAACAGGGCTGTATAACCTGTTTAAACGGAAAGAATATTCAGATCTGATAGAGCTCAGAAAAAAATGCGCCTACACATAGAGTGTGAAGTCCCTAAAAAATCCCATGGATGTGTGTACAATGTACATTTTGTTTTATATACATACATGTTATACTTTAAGGTTAAACCTGGCCAGCATATGAAATGTGATGTGTTACTCATCAAAGATGACTTCATCCTGGTTTCATTAAAGGGGCATGCCCTTGGTAAGCTGGGATACCTACCTGCTAAGAAGGTGAGTTAGGTACTAGTGGGAGAGAGCAGAAAGCCCTCATTAAGCAAGGTTTGTTTCACTTTTCCCGAGTGAAGATAATAACTGTTCAGTGTAGGTGTAAACTATAAATACCTGCCTACAATTCAACTATTTCACTTCAAATAACAAATGTTGTCATATGATTTACACCTTTACAGTCAGATTGTCTATTCTTCCATATAAATCCTCTACTCTCTGTCTTTCCAGCATCCAAATGACTTTCTGGAGAAACACCAGTTTAGCATTAACCAAACAAATTCAGTGGTTGTGAAGAGGTACGTAAATAGTTTTCTCTTGCATTTAGCATTTTGATAGGTCCAAGAAATAGATTAAAAGACCGAAACCAACTGTTCTAGTTTAAGGTAGTAAAAAGATGTGAACTATGAAACATGATCCATTTTAGGATATACATGGACCACATTTTGTTGAGCCTGCAAACACATGAAGAAAAAAATGCCGAGCGGGAGGAGGCTGAGAAAGAAAAATCAAGAGGAGTGCCAGAGCACAAGCTTAAGCTGGGAGCCAGGGTCAAGGCTGTGTGAGTGGGATTTTTAGTGGACTTATATTATACATACATAATTTTCACTCACATAACGCATAAGTCAAAATAATTCTTTCAACCTATTTCCGGTTTTGGACTGTTAAGTGCAAAAGTTGGGTGTGAGACTTTTAGGACAGCTTTGTGCTTGATATAATTTCCATTTGTATTGTGCAAAGGATATTTATAGATACAAAGGTAATGCTTATGGTTTTCTCATCAACCAAGAGATTTTTTTTTGCAATTAATTGACTGTTTTATACAGTTCAAGTCCAATTTTAGCATAGTTATTGTATGGTTTTTGAAATGATGCCCACTTTTTTGAAAGTAATATTTATTAAGTACTTGGTGATCTAAATTAATGTGTGAATGTGATGCTGTGATTTTTAACTTTTTTATTTTTATGACTTAGATGTGCTATTTCATTTTGAACAGCATCCACAAGTTTCTTGATCTGCAGATAAACATCAGCATTGGAGATGTGCCAGGTAGAATATGTATATCAGAAGTGGTGGATGACATTGAGGAGGTATTGGATCTTTTGGTAAAATTTCCCCAGTGGTCTACTGTGCAGTTAATAGGATTAAACTGTAGTATTGCACTTGTCAATAAATGCCTGATTTTACTGCGTTTTATTTTTCTGAAACAGTGGGAAAATAGTGCCATGAAAAGAATATTTTAAAAGAAATATTTTATCTTTAATCTGCTAGGAAGAAGATTTTAGGTAGACAACATTGTAATGAGCCATTTCAGTGAAGCTTCCTTTTTAGTGATAATTTGTCAAAGTAATTTTGCAGGGAAAATCACCATTTGAAGACTATAAAGTGAACCAAGAGGTGAAGGTCAAGATTATTGGGTTCAGAGATTCAAAGTCATACAGGTAAATTAATCAAAATTAATCAATACCTACCTAAATTAAAAGGGGTAATTTCTATGTACTGACACAGTCCCTATTGTATTTTAGAGAATGTACATACATATAATGAATTAGAGTATGTTGCATTTTCAACGTCTTCAACCAGCAATGATAAGAAATATCCCAATTCATATTTTCAGGTACCTTCCAATTTCCAATCCAAAATGTTCCAAAGCTATTCCAGAGTGTACACTGAAGCCCAGGTGAGCACTCATATTTTAATAGATGCAGTGTCTGATTATAAAGCATTTCAGGTACTCTTTTCTATAATGTTGTCATTGAGAAAATATTTTGCATAAGTCCATGACTGACATCACTGACGTTGCCACTATTATGATTTGAAATTGTGATTTGATGTTGTAGTAAGCTGGCAGTGAAAGGATTTAGGGATGATGAAGATGTGTCAGCATCAACATACAAAATAGGAGACAAAGTTACTGCCTTTGCACACACCGTAAGTGGAACATATTAATCTACTGTTTCAAGTTTCAAACAGGACATATTTACCCATGTATGATCATTTGTGTACTAATTAAATAGAAGCATTGTCACAGGCTCTCTTGTCTGTAGGATTGGTATGCAATTTTTTGAAGAACTTTTTGTGTGTCATTTTTATGCATGTATACATTCACTTGGGTGCAGACACAAGGTAGTCTACAATATATTTCAGTTTGTCAATCACTGCTTGTGGATGCAGGTCAATCCTCTTGTACGTGGAAAAGTGTACATTCTCAACCTGTCAGATAATCAAAAGGTAAATTTGAGTGCATTATTATTTGTTGTTTAATATGCAGTGAAATGCGAAAGACTTGAAAAATGAAAATGATAAAAGGTTGGTCATATCTGTCATATTAACTGGCCTGATAGTTTTTTACAATTTGTTTTAAGGTCAGATATTATTAATACTTGGTTTTAAATAAATTTTAAAATAGTTTAGGACCTTAGAGGTTAAGATCGATCAGTGTGTGACATTGATGATCCAAAATGTAAATTTGTATTCTATGACTTTTTCCCCCAGGTGCTATCCTGCCCAGATCAGTACTTCAAGCCTGGTACAGCCTATACTGCCACTGTTATTGGCTTGGGCAAGGAGCTGGAGCTATCATTGGTTGGTAAGTATAAAGGGAATTTAAAACTAAAAATGTGATTGCAAGATGAAGTCAGGTTCTATGAAATTTAATATCATGAATGTAATTTTCAGGTGCTAAAAGTGAGGTCAAGGCAGGAGCTGTTGTCCGAGGACTGGTCACTCAGATCCAGCCACACAGTGGTTTAATGGTTCATCTTAGTGATGGCTACAAGGGCAAGGTGGTGTTCACTGACATAGCAGATACATTCACAGACATGCCATTGAGCTGCTTCAAGGAGAACCAGATTGTGCAGTGTTTTGTGGTCAGCTGTGATAAGAAACAGAGGGACAAATGTGTGCTTTCACTTAGGAAGTCAAGGTATATATATATATATATATGCAATACATATTCAGTACATGTTTTTTTTCCCTTTTTGATAGAAGTTTGATGTTGCAGTGAGTTGCAGTTAAAAGAAAGCATGTGTAATTGTTTAATGGATATTTTTTGTCCTTTCATGTTGAAGATTATCTAAGGAGGGGAATCAAAGAAATAAAGTGAAAGATAAAGAAATTGTCAAGTATGAAGACATCAAGCAAGGACAAGTTCTGTGTGGATTTATTAATAATAGCTCCAGCACTGGCGTGTTTGTCAGGTAAGTATAATTTACTATAGTGGAAAAGATAAGCATTCTCTCACACACACACACACACACACACACACACACACACACACACACACACACACACACACACATTAAATGCAAGCACAACAGTATTGCTGGTAAATTTTGTATGTGGGATTTCTTATTTAAATTATTACAAACATTTCTACTGACAGTAATATAGACACATTTGAAAATTATCACAGGAGGGGTGGAGTTCTTCATCTAGTGCAATCACTGAAAAAGATTCAGTATCTTATGAATTAGGATAGGTCATTTTGCATTGAAATGTTTTTCTATATTATAAAAATTATTTTTGTTTGTGGTCCTTCAGCCTTGGTAGGAATGTATCTGGAAGAGTGAAGTTTTCTAACCTCTCAGACTACTTTGTTAAGAATATAGAGGAAACGTATCCTCCTGGAAAACTTGTGACTGCTAAGGTTTTAAGGTAAGCCATTAAAATTTCCAGCTTATTCAGACATTCACTGTAGTTGTGTATTTTTGCAATGTGTATGCCATATGTTATGTCATATTTGTTCTTGCTAATTTATGAGTTATGAATTTGCTTAAAGTAAATTGAGAAATTAAAATTTTTGAAATTGTAACAGACAACAAACAATGACGGACAGAGTATTATAATATACTACCTTATTATTTGTAGCATTGATGCAAGTAGCCATAAACTTGAGCTGTCACTGTTAGAAAAGGACACTGGAGTCCCAGAGAGTATTCCAAAGGCTCTCATGACAAATAAAAGACTTGGCAAACCAACGAAAACAAAGAAGCCAGTTACTGAACAAGAAAGTCAAAAAGAGACAGCAATGAAGGATACAAAACCTGTGAAAAGAAAAGCAGACAAAGAGCCTGAAATTAAGAAGAAAAAGAAGAAACCTGAAGTGGCTGAGGATCAAGACAGTGGGGTGGATACAAATGATAAATCTGATTCTGATACTGAAGTTAAGGTACAAAAAATCATTATTTTTATGATTCACAAGTGTGGTATGTACTGTGAATATATACGTATTGTACTGTGTGAGATAAAATGTGTCATGACATGTCAGCAATTTGCAGCTGGCAGGCAGGGTAACTGAATGTAGTCTAGGCACTCTGTTGTCAGTTAATATAGTGTATCAGTTAATACATAATAACATTTGTACTGGACAATATACACCTTAATCACACCATTTGTAAAATTCCAGTTCATATTTATTTGCTCCATTTGCATTTGTAACATTCTCATTTTTTTAACAGGCTGCAACTACTAAGAGACCAGCAGGTGGCACACCCAGGCTAAAACTTTCTACCAGCTTCTCCTGGGACACTAGCTTCAGCTTGCCTGGGAAGCAGGAGAGTGATGAGAGTGAGGATTCAGATGATGAAGAAGAGGTATGATGGCTGACACTGTATTATAATGGATTTGAATGCCTTTACGACCCATTTGATGACTGGATAGTTTAGTATGTTTTTCACTTTTCTTTAGTATATGTGCATATGAAGTGCAGGAACTAAGACTTAGTTTTGCATAATTTTGCATAATTTCTATAAAAAAAAGTTGACATTTAAAAATTTCAATACTCTGTTAATTGTTTTGTTGCTTGTTCAAGGATAAACCAAAGAAAACTAAAAAGCAGAAGATTGAAGAACAAAAACAAGAAGAAAAGAAACTTATCGAGGTTTGTTTCATTTTAGTTGCTTATTATGTACCTAACATGACAACTTCAAAATGGTTGTCTTCTCAGTGTTTATGGTGAAATTTTTTACAAAATATGTTTTTTGAGTGCATCATAACACAATTTCTCATGGTGATCCAATCACATTTGATTGATTATATATACCGCAAAAATGAAGATTGCCTGTCCATACATTATCATTTTCTTCTAAATTTCAGCGTGAGGAACGTATGCTAGGCCAGCAGATGGAGCCACAGTCAATAGAAGAGTATGACCGTCTGGTACTTCAGTCCTCTGACAGTTCTGTTGTGTGGCTGGCATACATGGCTTTTCTGTTGAAGACAACAGAGATCGACAAGGCTAGAGCAGTTGCAGAACGTGCTTTGAAAACCATCAGCTTCAGGTATATTGTTTTGAAAAAGATTAATCCTCTTATTTTTATTACTGAAAATTATGTGAAATTCATTTTGCAGTTTTTATCACAAATTTAGTTCCAAGCATTTGTTTTAGGGAAGAACAAGAAAAGCTTAATGTATGGGTAGCATATATGAATCTAGAGAACATGTACGGCAGCCCAGAGCAGTTGAACCAGGTATTTGAAAGGGCCCTCCAGCAAGCAGAGCCTTTCAAGGTCTACCAGAAGCTGATTGATATATATGTGAGATCTGAGAAACATGAGGTGTGTATAATACAACATGCACCTAGTAAACAAATTAAGGAATGCATTTAATAAATGTGTTCCTGTATTTTTCTCCTGCATAGCATAGATTCTTGAAATATAGTTATTAGTTTTGTGAGTTTCTATTAATGATTAAAGCAGAAAAACTGAAGTGCATTTTTGATCTTTTGAAAATATTTATATTTTAAAGATATCCTTAAAAAAATCATGTTATGGGATAATTTCATTATAGCTCAAGGTATTTTAATGAGAAATGAAAGCAAATCATTATATAATAAACTGTTGGCTATTGAGCAAAACATAGGTAAACTCAAAAGGTATGAAATTGATCTTTCAAGCATGTTATTATTTAATTTTATTATTTATATTAATTTGTGTGTGTGTGTGATTTGCATGTAATGCAGCTCATTCTTATTTTTCAGCTGGCAGAACAGCTTTATAACAAGCTAGTGAAGCGGTTCAGCTTGAGGAAGGATACTTGGATAAGCTTTGGGACATTTTATTTTAGACAGAATAGAGCTGAGTCTGCCAGGAAGCTGCTCCAGAGGAGCTTGAAGAGTCTGGAGAAGAAAGATCGTAAGTGTCAGTTAAAAAATCAAAGTGATGATTATTAGACATGAATGATCTTTAAATTGTGAGTAGCAGTAATATTCTTTTTTTTTACTCATTTCATATTTTCATATATATAAATGTCTATAAATGATCATATATGTAAATGATACAATGCTTTCAGATAACAGGGGAAACAGTATGATGATTGACCTTTTTTAGCATGTTTATCTTGCTAGGTTAACTATACATTATAATTAGACACTCATTTTAAGCATAAACAGTTTGGTTTTAACATAAGTTAAAATGGTTTCTATTTAGACATTGAGCTGATTGCCAAATTTGCTCAGATGGAGTTCCAACATGGTGAGGCAGAGCGCGGCAAGACCATGTTTGAGAACATCCTCAGTAACTACCCAAAACGCACTGATCTCTGGTCTGTGTACATTGATATGATGATAAAGGTGGGAGAACTGGAGCCTGTAAGGTGAGAGTTCAATTGTTCTTTATGTAAAACCAATTTTTATCATTTGTTTTTAGTTTGATGAAAGTATACTGTAATTTACACTGCACAGATGTGAGGTTTGACTTTATTAAGAAGTAGTTTGTATTGTTATCTGCTCTGTGAACGAAAAACATAGGTGATAACTTTTTTCACTTATATCCTTTGAAGTAATTGTAACTTTTCTTTTTTCTAGGCATCTTTTTGAACGGGTGATTAATTTGAATGTCTCAGCCAAGAAGATGAAGTTTTTCTTTAAAAAGTTTCTTGAATTTGAAAAGAAGTATGGCAGTGAAGAAACTGTGGATGCTGTGAAGAGAAAAGCGGTAGATTATGTTGAATTAAAAGCAGGGGAGAGTTCATAATGCAGACTATAACTGACTTGAAAATGAAACTTGAGACCACAGGTTTTTTACTGAGGGCAAGCCACTCCAGTGAGGACTAATGAAATACATTTGAGGGCCATTGTTGACGCAGCACTTTTAACATATAGGGATTTGAGAAACTCTTCATTGTGACATACAGATCTAGACAGTGAAAAACCAACAGTATAGTTTAGACCCTTGAAGTGAGAAAAAAATTTAAAAACCAACTTGGTACCTTTTGCTTATAAATGAATTATAAACTTAAAAGAGTAAATAAATTTATATATTTCGATGTTTTAATTTATATATTTTAACTTTTTGTACATTTTAACAGTTAAAGAATTAAATTTCATATCTTATAAACTTCTGTTTGTATTAGTACAGATGATGTACTGATTTAATAGATTTCAATATCTTTTGACCAAGTTACAGCCTGGAATTCAAATGGAATCTTTTGTTAAATTTTTATGGACAAATATGGGTGCCATTGCCCAAGTATTCAGCAAAAATGAAAGTATTTGAAAATATAGTGCTTACCAGTATACTGATAAAGTGTTTTCATAAGTTTACTAAGAGTTTTTTTTTAATCAGTAAGCATGCCTTTATGATATTGCTTAAAAGACTTGAATCACATTTTTTTCCATTTATTTATTTTATGAAAAACACCAACGCCGGGGGGGGTGGGGGGGGTGGGGGGGGGGGCGGCGGCGGCTTGGCTTTGCATTCTCGGACCCCCCCCTCCTTCCTCTATTCAAATAATCCTAGATCCGCCCCAGAGGTCTGAGCTGTGTAAGTAGATGGTCTGCACAATCTGGCATTGATAACAGGAAAACTGTGACAGTTCTATGTGCTGATGGTGAAGTCATGACAGGATGTTCCTCAAGAACTATTGTGAGTTTTGTTTAGAAAAGATTTGACCATCGATAATTCCATTATAATGTTTTGTATTCAGATTTCATATTTACATGTACCATGTTCAACAGTAGTTATTAGATAGCAGACTGCGTTCCCTGCTGATATAGGTAATTTTCGGTCAGCAGACAGCAACGTTCATACAGAGTCGAGGGTTAGGCTTGCGAAAGAAATATCAACCTCAGGAAGTATTAACTAAGTTCGAATCCCCAATATCTATCTATGATATTTTCAAAATGTTCTTGAGTCTTGGAGGGATTACAACTGTACGTATGAGATTCATGTTTCACAATAAAAACATTGTAAAAGACTTAGAAATGTAAGAAATTCCGTTTTACCTCCAAAACAGCTAGAATCTATGCTTGCCATGCGACCATGTGGACCATCATACATGGCTGTACCTCCGTAATAATCTCTTGAGAGATTATTACAAATGATAAAATATTTTTAAAAAATGGACTGACTTTGAATGTTGGAATGAATTCATTACCCATTGGTAAGTATGGGGAAATTGTTGTTTACCCCAGACAAATCTTTTTTTTTTTTTTTTTTTTTTTTTTTGCCAAAACGAGAAGTTGCTACCCCTTTCATTTCTGGTTCATCAAGAAAAAGAACTAGTTCAAGCTTTTATCATCATTTTATTTTCTAGCAAAAATCCATTTTAAAGATGTTTTTCGTATTTATTTTGATGTAGAAAGATTTTAATTAGGCCTAACTCTGATTTAAATACTGTATCTCAGTCAATGGTTCTTTTTCTTCAAGTGATGAAGCTGTGATGATTTTTTAAAAAATTTTTTATTGTTTTATTTCATAATTTCATACAAAGTTCAGCGAGAGTTCTTACTAATTCAGTTGGGAAAATATGTCCGACAATAAAAGAGATAATTTTTGTCTGTAGGACTTAAATGGGCCATTCATTTCTTTCACAACGGGATTCCTGAGTGTCTATGTGCCGCAAAATGCACAATTTCTACGCATTTTAAGCGTTAAAACACTATAAGCTGTCAAACCCAAACTGCTGTTAAAAATGAAAGCTTTACGTAATAGGCCTACTAAGAAAATGTCTAACAAACACAATTTAATAAACCAAAACTCACAAAAATGGAAATGATACAACGGAAAGAATGACGAAAAATCAAAGAAAAAAATGACAGTAATGTAGGGGCCATTTTATGTTATCAACATAGGACTACTTTAATTTTATAATAAAAATACATTTAGATTTAAAATGAGTGATGTTACACTGAATTTGAAATTATAACGGATCGTAAAGGATTGCTTGAGTCTTATGTTGGATCTTAGCTTGAGTGTATGAGAAGGGGCATAATATAATTAAACAATGCATAAACCTGTAAAAATGACAGTAACATGGGCTTAGTTCCCACCTCCCTCCTACTCCTATGCATTTTTTTTTTCATATTGGGTGTATTAACTTTTTCCTTTTGTAAATGTTGAAATCCTCTAGTTTTTAAAATTGTTTTTGTAGAGCAGATTGCACGGTAAAAAAAAAAAAAAAAAAAAAAAAAAAAAAAAAAAAAAAAAACCCTCGGCTATCTACATTTAACGGAAGCAACTTAGCCTTTCAAGAATGTTTGTCATAACCAGTAATAATGTGTACTGCATGCGATGTGATTCCCTTTGCCACACCCAAGAAACGGAAATAGCTGTATAAAAATTAGGGTTATAAAGTAAGTTTACAACACTTTCTACAGTAAAATTGGTGGTGTAATTTTCTTGATTCCTTATATATTTCTTTTGTTTAGTTCTTTGTTTTTTAGCATCACAAAAAGTGGATATTTTGCAGATGTCGGTGCGGTCATTTCACAGATAAACCCGAGTTGATCTTTTGACACATAATTGAGATAATCGGAATGTTGATAGAGGAAACCACTTTGATTAGATTTTGGTGTTTTATGATAAGCCATGCATTTTATGTTACGGTGATATTTCAATAAAACTGTAAATCGATATGAAAGTAGGTTAAGGGTCCAGATTGCGTTTTATATATTTATTTATTATAAAACTTTATTGCATTCCACAGTGCACTGCAATCTTGGTTGAGTTGACTGATATAGCAGTTTCATGTCTCACGCTAATTAAAATCGTACGTAGTGTTATCTGCCAACAGGTTTCAGTTGGTAAGTCAGATAATGTTGCTAGTGTTTAAGATGCATATGCTCATATGACTTATTATTGCAGACCTGACCAAATATTATCTGTTGAGGAATTCATGTACTTAATCTGCAGAACACTGCACTGTATATACTATAAATCCATGTTCCAGTCTGACTGCTTTATATATAATAACTTGTTTTTAGTTTATTTGGGACTATGGAACTGAAGAATTTTCTACTAGTGTTTTTCCTCTGCGGCGTCCTTCCACATGGTNAAAATAGAGGATGGATCAACATAGATACTTTGGAATACTGTCAGAAAATATCTCAGGGTCCGCTCATGTTATTGACCATGTTATCTGTTGTGCATGATTAAAATTCAGTGTTGACTGACAGTGCTATTATAAGCATCATTTATTATTGCATCAAAATTGACAAAATGACCTTTTTTGCATCTTTATTTTCCGTTTTTTGTCTGTACATTTGACAGCTTTGCTGCCTTGTTTTTTACTCATTTCATATTTTCATATATATAAATGTCTGTCAATGATCATATATGTAAATGATACAATGCTTTCAGATAACAGAGGAAACAGTATGATGATTGACCTTTTTTAGCATGTTTATCTTGCTAGGTTAACTATACAGTATAATTAGACACTCATTTTAAGCATAAAGAGTTTGATTTTAACATAAGTTAAAATGGTTTCTATTTAGACGTTGAGCTGATTGCCAAATTTGCTCAGATGGAGTTCCAACATGGTGAGGCAGAGCGCGGCAAGACCATGTTTGAGAACATCCTCAGTAACTACCCAAAACGCACTGATCTCTGGTCTGTGTACATTGATATGATGATAAAGGTGGGAGAACTGGAGCCTGTAAGGTGAGAGTTTAATTGTTCTTTATGTAAAACCAATTTTTATCATTTTTTTTAGTTTGATGAAAGTATACTGTAATTTACACTGCACAGATGTGAGGTGTGACTTTATTATGAAGTAGTTTGTATTGTTATCTGCTCTGTGAACGAAAAACATAGGTGATAACTTTTTTCACTTATATCCTTTGAAGTAATTGTTACTTTTCTTTTTTCTAGGCATCTTTTTGAACGGGTGATTAATTTGAATGTCTCAGCCAAGAAGATGAAGTTTTTCTTTAAAAAGTTTCTTGAATTTGAAAAGAAGTATGGCAGTGAAGAAACTGTGGATGCTGTGAAGAGAAAAGCGGTAGATTATGTTGAATTAAAAGCAGGGGAGAGTTCATAATGCAGACTATAACTGACTTGAAAATGAAACTTGAGACCACAGGTTTTTTACTGAGGGCAAGCCACTCCAGTGAGGACTAATGAAATACATTTGAGGGCCATTGTTGACGCAGCACTTTTAACATATTGGGATTTGAGAAACTCTTCATTGTGACATACAGATCTAGACAGTGAAAAACCAACAGTATAGTTTAGATCCTTGAAGTGAGAACAAAATTTAAAAACCAACTTGGTACCTTTTGCTTATAAATGAATAATAAACTTAAAAGAGTAAATAAATTTATATATTTAGATGTTTTAATTTATATATTTTAACTTTTTGTACATTTTAACAGTTAAAGAATTAAATTTCATATCTTATAAACTTCCGTTTGTATAAGTACAGATGATGTACTGATTTAATAGATTTCAATATCTTTTGACCAAGTTACAGCCTGGAATTCAAATGGAATCTTTTGTTAAATTTTTATGGACAAATATGGGTGCCGTTGCCCAAGTATTCAGCAAAAATGAAAGTATTTGAAAATATAGTGCTTACCAGTATACTGATAAAGTGTTTTCATAAGTTTACTAAGAGTTTTTTTTTAATCAATAAGCATGCCTTTATGATATTGCTTAAAAGACTTGAATTTATTTCATGTAAATTCCTAGTTTCATGAAGCATTGTTAGACCATTTCCATTTTCATATTGTATAAAATCTTATTAATCAAATTAATCAATCTGGTCATTTGAAAAATGAATGCAGAACGAATCACATTTTTTTCCATTTATTTATTTTATGAAAACACCAACGCCGTGCTTTGCATTCTCGGACCCCCCTCCTTCCTCTATTCAAATAATCCTAGATCCGCCCCAGAGGTCTGAGCTGTGTAAGTAGATGGTCTGCACAATCTGGCATTGATAACAGGAAAACTGTGACAGTTCTATGTGCTGATGGTGAAATCATGACAGGATGTTCCTCAAGAACTATTGTGAGTTTTGTTTAGAAAAGATTTGACCATCGATAATTCCATTATAATGTTTTGTATTCAGATTTCATATTTACATGTACCATGTTCAACAGTAGTTATTAGATAGCAGACTATGCGTTCCCTGCTGATATAGGTAATTTTCGGTCAGCAGACAGCAACGTTCATACAGAGTCGAGGGTTAGGCTGGCGAAAGAAGTGTCAACCTCAGGAAGTATTAACTGAGTTCGAATCCCCAATATCTATCTATGATATTTTCAAAATGTTCTTGAATCTTGGAGGGATTACAACTGTACGTATGAGATTCATGTTTCACAATAAAAACATTGTAAAAGATTCAGAAATGTAAGAAATTCCGTTTTACCACCAATTAAAACAGCTGGAATCTATGCTTGCCATGCGACCACGTGGACCTTCATACATGGCTGCATGTACCTCCGTAATAATCTCTTGAGAGATTATTACAAATGATAAAATATTTTTAAAAATTGGACTGACTTTGAATGTTGGAATGAATTCATTACCCATTGGTAAGTATGGGGAAATTGTCGTTTAACTCAGGCAAATCTTTTTTTTTTTTTTTTTTTTTTGCCAAAACGAGAAGTTGCTACCCCTTTCATTTCTGGTTCATCAAGAGAAAGAACTAGTTCAAGCTTTTATCGTCATTTTATTTTCTAGCAAAAATCCATTTTATAAAGATGTTTTTCGTATTTATTTAGATGTAGAAAGATTTTAATTAGGCCTAACTCTGATTTAAATACTGCATCTCAGTCAATGGTTCTTTTTCTTCAAGCGATGAAGCTGTGATGAGTTTTTTTTTTTGTTTTTTTTAATTTTTTTAAATTTTTTTATTTCATAATTTCATACAAAGTTCATCGAGAGTTCTTACTAATCCAGTTGGGAAAATATGTCCGACAATAAAAGACATAATTTTTGCCTGTAGGACTTAAATGGGACATTCATTTCTTTCACAACGGGATTCCTGAGTGTCTATGTGCCGCAAAATGCACAATTTCTACGCGTTTTAAGCGTTAAAACACTATAAGCTGTCAAACCCAAACTGCTGTTAAAAATGAAAGCTTTACGTAATAGGCCTACTAAGAAAATGTCTAACAAACAATTAAATAAACCAAAACTCACAAAAATAGAAATGATACAACGGAAAGAACGACGAAAAATTAAAGAAAAAATGACAGTAGCCTAATGTAGGGGCCTATATATACATTTTATGTTATCAACATACTTTAATTTTATAATAAAAATACATTTAGATTTAAAATGAGCGATGTTCCACTGAATTTGAAATTATAATGGATTGTAAAGGATTGCTTGAGTCTTATGTTGGATCTTAGCTTGAGTGTATGAGAAAGAGCATAAAATAATGAAACAATGCATAAACCTGTAGAAATACCAGTGACATGGGCTTAGTTCCCACCTCCCTCCTACTCCTATGCATTATTTTTTTCATATTGGGTGTATTAACTTTTTCCTTTTTGTAAATGTTGAAATCCTGGTTTTAAAATTGTTTTTGTAGAGGAGATGGCACGGTAAGAAAACTCGGCTACCAACATTTAACGGAAGCAACTTAGCCTTTCAAGAATGTTTGTCATAACCAGTAATACTGTCTACTGCATGCGATGTGATTCCCTTTGCCACACCCAAGAAACGGAAATAGCTGTATAAAAATTAGGGTTATAAAGTAAGTTTACAACACTTTCTACAGTAAAATTGGTGGTGTAATTTTGTTGATTCCTTATATATTTCTTTTGTTTAGTTCTTTGTTTTTTAGCATCACAAAAAGTGGATATTTTGCAGATGTCGGTGCGGTCATTTCACAGATAAAACCTGAGTTGATCTTTCGACACCTAATTGAGATAATCGGAATGTTGATAGAGGAAACCACTTTGATTAGATTGTGGTGTTTTATGATAAGCCATGCATTTTATGTTACGATGATATTTCAGTAAAACTGTAAATCGATATGAAAGTAGGTTAAGGGTCCAGATTGCGTTTTATATATTTATTTATTATAAAACTTTATTGCATTCCACAGTGCACTGCAATCTTGGTTGAGTTGACTGATATAGCAGTTTCATGTCTCACGCTAATTAAAATCGTACGTAGTGTTATCTGCCAACAGGTTTCAGTTGGTAAGTCAGATAATGTTGCTAGTGTTTAAGATGCAATGAAGCTAAGACATTTAAGAAAAATATCTGCTCATATGACTTATTATTGCAGACCTGACCAAATATTATCTGTTGAGGAATTCATGTACTTAATCTGCAGAACACTGCACTGTATATACTATAAATCCATGTTCCAGTCTGACTGCTTTATATATAATAACTTGTTTTTAGTTTATTTGGGACTATGGAACTGAAGAATTTTCTACTAGTGTTTTTCCTCTGCGACATCCTTCCTCATGGCTTTGCTATTACCAACTGTAAGTAGTATTCATTATAACAAGAACTGATTAAAGAACATCAAATCCAAGTACAGGGAGCTGGCTGAACAATTATTTTTGTGTGTAAATTTAGATTTAATGGTTTAATCAAAAATATCTTTTCAGAGAGTTGCAAGTTCAAATTTGGCAGTACAGTCTGTACAGTTCGGGGTGCACTTCATCCAGTTACTTAGTAATTGCAAATGTCAACCAAATTGAATGATGGCAAATGATCATTGGTTTTATATCCATAGTGATCAATGAAAACCATTCGAAAGACTATTTAAAAATACTAGAAGTTACGTTCATACCTTATATGTGGTCTCAATCTGTGAGCCACCATAGACCCAGCCTTTGTTCTTCACATCAGTCAGTCAGACTCGTATACCTTTGTCTTTAAGATTATATGGACAGTGATTCTGGAAGTGGACAGTGTCAAAGACAGGCAAGAGATGTCTACAAGGAAGATTCAGTGTTCGTTAATGCTTGGAGAGATAGTGATAACCGTCCAGTGTCACTGGGGGGAATGTGTGAGATTGGCTTTAGGTCCTCCCAAGGTGGTTTTATTATCTCTGTAGAAAATTTGTACATCCCTCAGGATTCTGGAGCTAAATTGACAATCAGGACTGGAAGTGAAGGTCCAAACAATGCATGGGTGAGCTCCTCCCTGATCACATATAAACAGATATGATTGTGTAATTTTTTATAAGTTTATATATGATATTTTTATAAAGATTATTTGAAGGGATGTCAGTGTCATATCCTCAACTCCTTTGTGTTAAAAAAAAATACTTTGATTGAGTTAACTTATAATTTGTGGTTCAAGCTGATATATTTTAGGTACAGTAATTTTTTTCTGTGTGTGTGTGTGTGTGTGTGTGTGTGTGTGTGTGTGTGTGTGTGTGTGTAAGGGGTCTTATCTAGCTAATCTTCTATATTTTACTCATTATTTTAGAAAGTGTTCAACCCTGGTTCATCTGTAACGGCACAGTCATACCAGAACATACATGAGTATGTTTTGTTTGTTCTTGAAAGAGAAACTGACTATCGCATCAACTATGACTTCAAAATTAGTGTTCGGTCACTGGAAGGTAAGCACCATGTTATGATTGGTCTGCAAATGGCTCATAAGTTAATAATCAAAATAATAACAGACAGATTTGAGTGATCACTAAGCCTTTTTTAAAATTAATTATTTACTCTTTTCTGAATGATGATGGACAGACATCTGTGATGAGAGATACAACCATCACTTTCCTCTGTCATTGCCATTAGTATTGTCATTGCCTTAAATGCCACAAAACATAATACTTATTATTCTCAGTTTAACTAAAATAATTCATAGCAATAAAATACCATTCAAGTTCAGCTTGGGCTATTTTTTTCAGTATTTATTTCAATAATTTTAGGCCTGAATTTACAGTAAAACTTTGGGGCTGGGCATCAGAGCCCAAAATTTGTATTATTTTGACACTGCCTTANTGCTCATATGACTTATTATTGCAGACCTGACCAAATATTATCTGTTGAGGAATTCATGTACTTAATCTGCAGAACACTGCACTGTATATACTATAAATCCATGTTCCAGTCTGACTGCTTTATATATAATAACTTGTTTTTAGTTTATTTGGGACTATGGAACTGAAGAATTTTCTACTAGTGTTTTTCCTCTGCGGCGTCCTTCCACATGGTTTTGCTATTACCAACTGTAAGTAGTATTCATTATAACAAGAACTGATTAAAGAACATCAAATCCAAGTACAGGGAGCTGGCTGAACAATTATTTTTGTGTGTAAATTTAGATTTAATGGTTTAATCAAAAATATCTTTTCAGAGAGTTGCAAGTTCAAATTTGGCAGTACAGTCTGTACAGTTCGGGGTGCACTTCATCCAGTTACTTAGTAATTGCAAATGTCAACCAAATTGAATGATGGCAAATGATCATTGGTTTTATATCCATAGTGATCAATGAAAACCATTCGAAAGACTATTTAAAAATACTAGAAGTTACGTTCATACCTTATATGTGGTCTCAATCTGTGAGCCACCATAGACCCAGCCTTTGTTCTTCACATCAGTCAGTCAGACTCGTATACCTTTGTCTTTAAGATTATATGGACAGTGATTCTGGAAGTGGACAGTGTCAAAGACAGGCAAGAGATGTCTACAAGGAAGATTCAGTGTTCGTTAATGCTTGGAGAGATAGTGATAACCGTCCAGTGTCACTGGGGGGAATGTGTGAGATTGGCTTTAGGTCCTCCCAAGGTGGTTTTATTATCTCTGTAGAAAATTTGTACATCCCTCAGGATTCTGGAGCTAAATTGACAATCAGGACTGGAAGTGAAGGTCCAAACAATGCATGGGTGAGCTCCTCCCTGATCACATATAAACAGATATGATTGTGTAATATTTTTATAAGTTTATATATGATATTTTTATAAAGATTATTTGAAGGGATGTCAGTGTCATATCCTCAACTCCTTTGTGTTAAAAAAAAATACTTTGATTGAGTTAACTTATAATTTGTGGTTCAAGCTGATATATTTTAGGTACAGTAATTTTTTTCTGTGTGTGTGTGTGTGTGTGTGTGTGTGTGTGTGTGTGTGTGTGTGTGTGTAAGGGGTCTTATCTAGCTAATCTTCTATATTTTACTCATTATTTTAGAAAGTGTTCAACCCTGGTTCATCTGTAACGGCACAGTCATACCAGAACATACATGAGTATGTTTTGTTTGTTCTTGAAAGAGAAACTGACTATCGCATCAACTATGACTTCAAAATTAGTGTTCGGTCACTGGAAGGTAAGCACCATGTTATGATTGGTCTGCAAATGGCTCATAAGTTAATAATCAAAATAATAACAGACAGATTTGAGTGATCACTAAGCCTTTTTTAAAATTAATTATTTACTCTTTTCTGAATGATGATGGACAGACATCTGTGATGAGAGATACAACCATCACTTTCCTCTGTCATTGCCATTAGTATTGTCATTGCCTTAAATGCCACAAAACATAATACTTATTATTCTCAGTTTAACTAAAATAATTCATAGCAATAAAATACCATTCAAGTTCAGCTTGGGCTATTTTTTTCAGTATTTATTTCAATAATTTTAGGCCTGAATTTACAGTAAAACTTTGGGGCTGGGCATCAGAGCCCAAAATTTGTATTATTTTGACACTGCCTTATGTTAAAGGTTGCCTGTCCATATCACAGCTTTTGTGGTACATATAATAATTTACAGTTTTGTTGTTGGTTAATTATATTACTCCATGATTACTAGTAAACAAAATCAAGTATTAACTGGGGAATTAGTTGTAGAGGCTGTAGAGAAGTATAAATGAATCAATGGAATAACTAATTTTTTTCTTGCAAATTTTATTTCAGTTCAACAGTTCACTATTTCAATTGGTGCCATCATTGGTATTGCGATTGGAGCAGTAGCCCTGGTTGCCATTTTAGGTGTTGTAATATACTGCTGCTTCTGTCATGGTGTGAGAGCTCATGGTGTGTAGGTTACAGTGACAGGGAGGTGGCTTTTATCTCGGGAGTATGTTAATAAGATTTCAGAAGTCGCATCATTGTGGTTTGAGATATATTCCAACTACAAAGATGCACTTTTAAAAGTGTTATTTGAATGAGCAGGTTTGATATATGAGGCATTTAAGAAGATGGATGTATTTGACAAGCATGCAGGCACACAAATGCACACACATTCATTGCTGAAGTTCTTAACTTCTAGCGTATGTTTTCTGGTCTTTTTTCTAAAGATCTATATGATAATTGTACAAAGTCACCAGCTCCATTTATGACACCTGCACATTAAAAAAAATGAAAATGCAACATTTTGGTTTTTGCATACACATTAGGTTACTGACAACTGTGATCACTATAACATCAATTACCAGGTTTAACATTTAAATAAATGAATAATTGAATTAAATAATTGGAAAACTGTGTGCGTGTGTGTTTGCCATAGGTTAACAGATGTTACTTCAACTCTAATTTTGGTACAGTACTTTATGCACAGATTCATGTGTTGTACATTTTATCTCTAGCATTTTAGTAACCAAGTTTTATACATATATTGGAGTATTTAGCTATTTTATGAAGTGTAAATATTCCCTGTTATTTTAATGGATTGTTATATATTATTGTTAGATGTACTAGTTATTGTATTTTTAGATATTTCATAATGCTTGAATATTTTCTAGTTTGCTTTCTGTATGTGGAATAAGGAAAAATAGAGTTTAAAAAAGATGGATAATTATGCAAAATACAGACAAATGTTGATGGATGATGCTCCAGATTTTGACTGCAGAAATTGTGGATAACTGCTGTAAGTTTCAAAGAATTGGTTGTGTAGTGGTTCCTAGTTATCATTCCATTCAAAGTACTATTAGACATTTAACTGAACTTAGGAATCATTATGGACTTTCTGTAGGCTTTTATGATTACATTTCTTCTTTGGATCCCTGTGCTTATAGCTCAAAGACAATTGACATTCTTTAAAAGAGATGCAATCAGAAGCCCTTCTCAAAAGTTGCACTTATACACAATGTGAAAACAAAGAGAAAACTTATTAATTATGTGTTATGGGCCAATCATATATATTTGTGACCTATTTCTGTAGCTTAATTTTAAGGTCTGGTAAACTGACACAGCTGTTTTTCATTCTCAGCTTAGAGGGATGGTTTATGATTTCAAGCAAGACCGTTGCTTATTGTTAACTTCAGGATATTGCCCTTGTGATACTTGGAAATTTGCAAATATATGAATATCTCTGTTTCTTTTGTCATTTTGGTACATTGAAATGCAGTTCTTAGTCTACATGTAGTTTGTTGTATGACTAATTATTAGTGTTACTATTTTTTTTGTTGTTATCATGGAAGGTTTTATTTTAGAGTATCTTGTGAACTTAAACAAATCTGTTAGTTCTGAATCTTGAGCAAAAAGTTTGCCATATTGCATTACTTGTTTATTTTGTAAAGGTAAAACCTTTATAAATTGTTGAATCTTAGCATATTGCCATTCCTTTGTTCTGCCATTCCTTTGTTCTTGTTATATACATCAAAATGTCTTTCACTGGGTTCCTGATCCATCTGGATCGTCCTAACTCCCTGGGGGTTCATGCTAAATTGCCATCAGCTCAAAGAGGCTTAAATGTCTGTCACACCTACCAAATCAGCTAGGGGTAAAGATAATTACCCCCTAACAGTTTTACTAGGCGTGACAGATGTTTAAGCCGGTTAGTTTGATAGCAATTTAGTGAGACTCCCCAGGGAGATAGATCGATCCAAATATCTGTGGGAGTGGTCCCTTTAAGAACAAGAACAGTGTGTTTCTGGACACCATTGACTCTTCTAGGTTGTGATTGTGAATATAATTATTTAAGCCAGTTTATGTTATAAGAATACACTTAGGATCAGGGGCCAAATAAAATGAGGAATCACTTCTATATTTGATATTCACTTATATATATTATTAATATTACCATTATTTAACAACCATTAGATATTATAACATAACATTACTCAGTAGAATGAAGTCTACAAAGCAGGGAAAAGTACAAGTAGCAAGTACAGACTGCTCGTGTGTGATATGACTATAGATTGAAAAGCATATAATGCTGCATTTTTTCAACAAATATTTGATGTGAACCTTTATTTCAAATGTTATTCCAAAATGTTCTCTGCTGAACCTTGAAAATAAAGCATATCAGATACTAACACACTTGGACAAAGGATGACTGTTATTTATTTCACTTAAATTTACCGAATGAATAGCCTATTGTTGATGAAGAATCTTAATGGAAGATATATAAAATAATGGATTCATGCAGTGTTCGTTGTTGATGAAGCCGCAGGCATTGAGATGAGGCTTACATTTTTTTTTTTTTTGAACTAGAACCCAACATATAAATGGAAATATTGTTTTATGTGCAAGGTTGTCAATATAAGACAGCGGGCGTTTGATACGTAATTGTTTTTTATGTACAGACTTTTCTATCATGAAGGTTACCCGAGGCTGTCCATGTCGCCGGAGCGACACCCCTGTTACCGCAATGACTGGGAAGCGATTGTAAACGTTTTGCTAAAACCCACTGGAATTGGGAATTGTCGTTACGTTCCTGTCAATTTCGAAATTGGGTTTGGTCCGATTCTCCTTTTAAATATTTGCAGTAATTTTCATGGATCGATTTTGGCCTTGCGGATGCTGCGTCTTCTATTCTGAATGGTAACTATCTGTCTAAAGTTGAAACCTTGGTATGCTTCTGGGCCTTTATTCTGGACAAGTGTAAATCTGGGGTGTACGATATTTTTATTTAAATGATGTTTCATTTCTTTATTTCACGTTTACTCATCGATTTTTCAAATTACTGCAGTTTCAATATGATTTCCTCATACCAAGGAGTTTCATACAACCTTTTGGTCATACTAAATGTCTGTTAACACGGAATGTATTTTTATGGAGTAAATTTTCTACAGCGGATGTGTCATCATTTTCTGTATGTTAGACGTGACTATCACTAATATTCTAAAACATTATTAAATGACTTATTGTTGAACAGTGAGCACGTGCATGGGGCAAATCCAGTACTGCGGTATTGCTATTCCAGCAACTGCCAGAAGTTGCGATCGAATACATATAATGGGGATCATCCCAGATAACTTTAATCACTTTCGGCTGACATTATTTGAGACCAAAAAACTTGCGAGAATCGGCGTGAGGTGGGGCTAATTTTTTACGCGAAGGTGATTGTCGGGTATGTCGCCTTAGAAAAAGCAATATTAAAGTGACGTTCAAAACATGGTGAATTACCACTGTCGTACAATAACTGTTAAAAAATAAAGAAAATAAATTGTAGACAGAAACTGAGGGAAAACAATAAGAAAATTATTCGCAGATACCACGTAAATTCCGTTTTATACGTTGACGCACCACAAACATATTCTGTCATTATTTCTGACCCTACTCTTCTCCTTTCTTTTGCGTTAAGTCGAGAGAATTTGGGGTATCTCGGATGATCCAAATTGTTCTGGTACGGACAGTTCACAATGATTGTGTCGACAAACACGCCTCCCTCTGGCGTTGAGTATAATATAGAAAATCTGGTGGATATACAAGTACATTGGAAATTCTGTTCATAAGATTGCATGCAGCAAGAGTCCCTGAGGAGTAAGTGCGCATTAGCTAGGTCGACAAAATGCATTGCGAACAGTCCCGTAGATTCAAGACTGATCACAGTCATGTGAGGTCATCAAACTTTATGGCAAACAAAAGGCAATGTTTACCCGAAAGCCTCATGGCGAGGTTTAAAGGAAAATTCCGAGTTGCTTGTGCATTGAATGGGTCCAAGTTTTGACCATCTTCTTCTTAATAAGTAAGAGCATTGGTGGTCTGGAATAAAAAACGAAAGAAACAATTTTATTCTCAGACGGATATTTTCTGGCTGATAACACCTAAGACGTACGGAATTTTCCAATCCCACCCTCCAAGCAATTTTTCAGTTCATTTTCATAAATATACAGAGGTGGAGATTTCAAGATGAAATCTGACAATCTGAGACGGCCTAAGAGCCCCTCTATACACAAATATAATTCCAGTACAAACAATCCAGTATGCTCTGCATGTGTCAAGGGCACTTGTTCAAATAGTCTGTGACTGGTGTTTCAACTGCACAGAGAGAATGTGAAGAGGAACCTTCTTCGTGAAAACTAGAGATAAGTTGGCCTTGTTTTGATAACGTGGCTGACAAAAGATTCGGGCTATTTGTGCAGTTGTTTTCAACATGTGATAACTGAAAGTCAACGTTTTCTGTAACTTTGCTACAACAACCTATTATTTCTCCACTGCCCACTTCTGTGCCTTCGTTATCATCCCTTTCAAGCCCGTCTTTAACACCTTTCCCTTGCATGTTTTGCGACTGGGACAAACAATCGGCTTCGCTAAAAGAAACCGATTTAGTCGCAACGTTTTTAAGTTCAGCATTTGTCTGTCCAAAAGTGTCATTTTGAGAACCCTGCACGCTGTCTGTTGCTATGTCCTGCCATGTTTCTCCTGGCATTTCAACAGCTTCGTTCGGTCCCCGGCTAAAGAATACATCCGGTGTAGGGTCAATTGGTTCTATTCCTGCCAACCATTTCCTACAACGGAGGGTATTATCAACAAGATACAACCTCTCGTCCGAATAATTCTTTTGGCGCAGTCCTATGTCCTGTGGTTTTGTGTCGGCCAGATTAATTGCTAAACATTCTCGTGGAATATCTTCCACGGAGATACATTTTTCACTTTGTGTCCTATGAAATTTGGCTCTCGATCTTTTAAATTTGTTGTTAACATTATTCACTCCTTTTTTCTCCTCGCAACTTGAGCAGACTTGCTTGTATAAAACTTGCGTTTGGATTTTTGACAAATCAGTAAATTCCAAGGATTTGCTCCCCTTGGGTAATTTTGGCTGGGATTCTATTGATGACCGTGTTTTCATGGCAACGGTAAAGTCCCGCCACGACGGGGGTTTAGGTGGACTTGAAACGGTTGTAGATTGGAGTGTCATCTGTTGACGACTATGTTTCAGCATCCTTACCATATAAACTAAGGCGAAATTATTGAAAAAAGGTCCGTTCTGCGTTTCAGAACGAGCACTGGAACGTCACCGTCTACACCAATGGTTTAGTCACATGTCTGCGCAATCATCGACATATGTGAACCTGGAAACGCGGGCTGCTCTGCTTTAATCACCTGAAAAAAGATAAAATACCATGAATGTTACCAGGAAATACTTGGATGCACGTGATTTCGATGGTCGATGTGTTTTATATGATGTATTATCTTTTCAGTTTGTTAAGATATTTTTGTTGTTGGCCTATCATGCATAGAGTACAGGCCTATGACGTTACCCATAATAGTAAAGAAACTATTTGTGTATTTCAATAATTATAAAAGGCATTTGAGGTCACTAAGACTACACATCTCACAGGGTTTCATTAGATGGCCTATATCAGGGGCTGAAATAATTGAAGCTCTTCATTTAAAAGATATTTCATGGTATGACCCATCAAAGTAGGTTGAATTGTCCTAATGTACGTAAAATTGCCATGCCGCTACAGAAAGCATCAAGGCAGCAGTACTAGTATTTATACTGTTCAGTTTAATCTTTTAGCTGTTTAGGAATAGAAAGCGAATCTTCTTTCCTCTCCAACCGCAGTGTTAGCACCAAAAGCAGCAATTCTAGGCCACTCCATCTCAGTCATCATTTTGAAAGAACCTTACTCGCATTTCAGAATAGGGATAAATCACCCTAGGGAAGAGTTAGGTATATTCATCAAATTATATTCTCCTGCTTTGCTGTTTCAGTCAAGACTGAACCACCTGACTGCATGCATAGGTATACCGGTAAGGCACATTCTGAGCGACAGTAATGTCGTAGACTATATTAAACTGAATAAACAGTCTATATCATATAGCAGTTTAAACACATAGTAGATACATGTAATATATCAAATTTACTTATCAGTAATGGAAAAGGGGGTTTACGTGGGATATTTATCCTCACCCTGAATTCCAGTGCCCTTGTTTTAAAGTAACGGCAACCCTATGCTGGTGCATGTATAGAGGAAAGTGTCAGGGTTAACTGTAGGTACAGGGTGCACTTTCATACACGAATCCTTAAATTCTTAGTTGTGCTGCAGAACCTGCCTAGAATAATAGACAGAGCTTTCTAGGATAGCCTGGACATACCCGTACTCTGTACAATGACTGTACTGCGGACAGCTGAAAAGACGGCTGGAAAGACAACGCTTAATTCCTTGGTAATACTAACCCATAGAGTGAATCATAAAAAGAAAGCAACAATCGTACATTTAGAAGGTATTGTGATTCGGTGGTATCGGCAACATATACAGTAGCTCACTGATTCAATAAAGCATACAGCAGAGAGAGAGAGAGCGAGAGAGAGAGAGAGAGAGAGATTCTAGTAAAGCGATCAGGCTCTTGATATCAAACAGTCAACCTTTTAACAATGACTCATTTGCGAAATACGCTCTGGAGTTATAAAATGCATATAAATCCAGTTCAACAAATACCTGAATCCCTGGTTTAGTACGTCTATAGAACATACATTGCGCTAGACCTCGGCTTGCACTGTATATCCAAAGTATTTTGTTTGACCTCAATCTGTCTGACAACTGCAGTATATATGGAAAACTTAAGCAGCAACTGAGCATTAGCATCAACATCTCAACCTCAGTTAATCATATTTAAGTAGGGTGCACGCTTGGTTTCAATTACTGCGCGTTTCACATTTCACATTTTAGACAGGCTTATGCTTTTGATAATACACCATCTACTTAAACACAACAGCAACTTGATGTATACCTCGCTGCACAAGTGAATTCTCAGAATTTACGTGAAAAAGCTGCAGATGCCACATACGAGTACAGTAAAGGCAGTAAATAAGAGAACGGGATCTACTTGCCTTTCTAAGATTTCCTGACTCAATAATATTTAGAAATAGCAATCTGAAAATTTCAAATATTCTCTTTAAAAAGAATTGAATGGTCATAGACAGCCGCATTCAATGCCGAACTTAGACATTATCCATAGATTTCACCTAAAAACGTCAGGTCTGATACAGATACTGTGACCCAGATATATTACCGAGATTGTTTCAGCTTTGAAAATGGATCCCTTGAAATTGTAACAGAGTCCCAATTAGGTTACCAATATTAAGTAAAGTATGGTCAATTTTGTAAAAAAAAAAAATCGCCACGTTTGACGGATAGATAAGACATGAGGCATTAATGAGATTAAATCATGTATGGCAAATTGAGTAGAACTACCTAATTAGATCTTAAGCTAACGACGTTAACACTCTTTTAAAACTGATAAGAGGTTTCAAAGATAATTGCTAAATATTGTTTTAAAACCCACCTCATAAAGCAGAGTCTCCTTCACCGCACGTTGACCTGACTTGCTGACAAAACTTTGATAATGATGCCGCATACTAGCTTACGTCGGATTGTCCCTCTGTTTGCGCAGTCTCTGTTCAAACGGTCTATAAGTCAATATGTCACTTTATACAGCTAAATCCAGATAAAATATTTGATAATCCTTGACGCTAAGCTCTGTAGATGTGGTACGTGGGATAAAATATGAACAAATATTAGAATAAACTAAGGTTAATAGGTATGCAATGGCTAAGGTAAACACGGCTCAGCACGGACGGTCCATTGTGTTGGGATGTGCTTAGTGGAGAGCGTGGTTCTCAACTCCTTGACAATGAGAGAAAGACAATTTATAATGCGCTCATAGTCCTGATAGTCAGGGCTAGGACGAGGGAGGGGGGATGTGTTTGATGGGGTTTGAACGATCCGCCGGTTTTGTAAGAAAATGTCAATTTAATAGCAGTATTTCATTTCGTTTCAATTTCATTCCCATTTTGCGTTTGATCTTTGAAGGAGTGAAATGGACTTAAGAGACATGGGAACATAGTTTAATTAATTCTAACCCTGAATGGTTCCAAGTTCATAACAGACTACGCCAAGAGATGATTCAGTTGACTGCGCAGTGCACAGTGCTGCCCTTCAAAATATTGCACAATTAAAATTTACAGATTGGTAATTTTTGCAGATTTTTACAGATAGCTTGTGCAAATGCGACCTCCGCTTTTATTCAACAATGGGACCTAACTATCTCTCAGACTCAGCATATTTATTACATAAAAGGGTGTATCAAATCGTGTTTTCAGACCATGATCTCGAAATTGCATATTATAAATTTGTAAGTGACTCTGCGACAGAAACTCGGTCACTGCCTTTCCACCGGAGAAGAGGGAAATCACTAAACTGTACAATTGCTTCGATTAGTGCCCTGTCGTTTAGGACATTTAGTACACGTGTCAAAGAAAGAGCAGCATCTGTTGTGCCTGTGCATTTGTGCAATAACTAACTAACTAACTAACTAACTAAATAAATAAATAAATAAATAAACGTTTTTATTATAAGTTTACTGGAAGATATAAAAAAATTAACTTCAATGTGTAAAAAAATATTTTGAATGACAGAGAATTGATTAGGCCATTATTGACTTCTTTCCAATGCATTGGAAGTGGGTTATCTTGTTCTCCTTGCGCCACCTATAATCTATTTTCCTAAGCCTCGTTCCTGAAAAAGGAAACAAGAAGGATGGGTTTGTTTGGGAAAACTCCAGAGAAATCACCCAAAGATATGGTAAGTTAGATTCATTGTGCCGCCGGTATAAATGATATATTTATTCTTGGTTGTGGCCTTTTCAATACTGTCTTGACGTATTTGAAAATTAAACGCAGGCATTTTATTTTTGCAATAATTTTAGGTGAAAGAATGGTCATCAAAGCTTAGAAAGGAGGGATACAATATCGATAGACAGATCAGAGGTAAAGTAAAAATAAGATTGCTTTGTTTCTCATACATCTCCACTTTCCAATTAATGTTGATGTAAACTTCTAGAGTAGTAAAGTGACTATGCATGCTGTTGTTCACTGTCAAGTCAGACTGGGCTGCGTGGAGTATCAATAGGATATTTTGTCATGACCCTGGACTGGTTTAACCTTTGTCATTTAATCAAAAAGATGTCTCAGTGAAAAAAGAAATAAACATTATATTCAATTTTCATAATTTAGGTATTCAGAGAGAGGAAGAAAAAGTGAAAAGATCCTTAAAGGATGCAGCCAAAAAGGGACAAAAAGACGTGTGTAACATCCTAGCAAAAGAAATCATAAGGTCAAGAAAAGCAATAAGCAGAATGTATGCAGCTAAGGCCCAGATGAACTCTGTTATGATGAGCATGAAGAACCAAGAAGGTATTAAGGACCATAATGCCATTGTGTAAATGGGCAATTTCATGAACAGGTCAACACCAGGTGCAAAAAAGTTAATAAAACAGAATAATATGTTAATGCAGTTAATGAAAAATATACTTAACATTTACCATCTTTTAAGTTTCTGTCAAATGAAGGCTGAATGCATTTTAGATTGACATTGCCCAACTATGAGTTGACTTTAGCTGTCAGGTATTTGAAATTATAACATTTAAATTATGTATTTTATCAGTATTTTACTGTGATGATCAGCTTCTTTACTTTGAATGATGTGTTACAGTAAGCAATTTCAGTACATAAAGACAAAGATCTTGATGCAAGTTGTTACTTTTAATTACTGTACCTTCTTATATTTTAGCCACTGTACGCCTGACAGGTGCCCTAGAAAAGAGCACAGAGGTGATGAATAGTATGCAGCAGCTTGTAAAGTTACCTGAAATACAGGCAACTATGATGGCCATGTCAAAAGAAATGATGAAGGTAAGATATAAGTATGTAAAAAATATGTAGACAATCAGATTAAATACGAACACTTCTTACTTGAATTTAATATTCTTACTTGAATATAATATAGATCAAATCCATTTGGAAAGGATGCTAGCAGGGAGACCTGTGCATATATCTTTTAGCTCTAAAGCTCTAATTATTGGTTTGGATAAGCCAAAACAGTTCTAAGTTTTATACAAAATATTTGTAAGCAGTGCTGAAATGTTTGTGCAGTGCAGTTTTTAAAAAATTATTATTAACATAAGAATGGATTGCAAGCCATAGACTCAATTTATACAACGTCCCAAGTTCTTACCTTTTGCATTTCCCATATTCTTTCAAACTATGAATTTGTAAGTAATTTTGGTTATTCAGGCTGGCATTCTAGAAGAAATGTTAGATGATACATTTGAATCATTAGAAAGTGATGATCTGGAGGAAGAAGCAGAAGAAGAAGTTGAAAAGGTTTTGTTTGAACTCACATCAGGTGGGTAATGTCCAAACAACTTGGATAGATTCATGTATTTAGTAGAATACTTTTGCGTCTCTTTTCATTTTTTTATTCTTTTTCTGTAAGAAACATATACTTTTAAAGTTGAATAGTCATGTTTACCAAAAGTAGAAATCCATATGAAAAACCAGTATTTCTCCTTACATTATATTTATCAACTCTTTCATAGTTGTGGATATTTTAACTAAATTATATAAAACATTGTTTTATCATGCATCAGTTTTGAATAGTTTTATGGGTCTGAGTAGTGATAACAACAATTATCTTCTTATAATTTTTAGGTGAGTTGGGCAAAGCTCCAGCAGCTGTTAGTGACACATTACCTACACCAGAGGTGGAAGAAGAGGAGGAGGAGGAAGAAGACATTTCAGATATGCAAGCCAGACTGCAGGCTTTAAAAAGTTGACTTCATTGGTCTCACATGCACTATGTGATAGCCAGTTGTGTACATAATTAGTTACAAAGCAGTGTAATGTTAAGATATATTCTATTGAAGATACTCTGCTGTCAGTTGTGAAACAAAAAAGGGTAATATATGGAGCTTTGTACTTGAATAATAAGACTCGTAATATATGGATCTTGCTTTTTGTTTCAATATTAAGATTTGCCAAAAGAAAACAAAATTTGATGTTTCATTTGAATGGGATGTGTGTTATCTGTACATATAAATATCTTGTAAATATTTGATTATTTTACCAGCCTGTACTCAAATGTTTTATCAATTGTCTTGCTCTATGGCAGTTAGCTAGAAGTGTATGTTTCATATTCTGGTTAGAAATGCAAAGTAGACAACTGCAGTTCTGCAGCGATGGATCAGCATAGAAGTTGCCTCTTCTGCCAACATTTATGAAATAGAGGTCACATTAAGCAGGAATGACAGGGGACCAACCTGCAGAACTAACAGCATCAATTTTTCCCAAAGAATTCTGTCAATAGTTTTCCTGACAAGCTTTACTAGTCTAGGTGTCTGACTGGTGGAATGCATGTGGCATGCGTGAACGTAGAATCAAACTGGTAGTTCATTTGTGGCATTGGGGCAATAGATCACAAGTGTTCCCAAAATTGACCTAGGTTGTGTCGTTAACAAAGTGCAATAAACACTTCCCATATTCCAAAGGCAACAGCTCTAATAATGAAAAAAATGTAATATATCGGAAAAAATCAGATGTGTATATCCTTGGCATACAGCATCTGCCAGAGTCGCAGCACACGTGGTAACTCCTCCCTATGATTTCATTTTATTACAGTGTTTAAAGGGCCTAAGTAATGTAATTCTACATATTTTAACTGTTTCTAATACCCCCAGTAAATTTTATCCAGTCGTCTCTAATTCATATTTAGCATTTACCTTTGTAATTATCAATTTTGTAAATCCTGCAAGATCGAGTTGCATGGCTGGTCCATTATTTTGTGTATTGAAAGTGGCTGGTTTTTGACAGTAGGGGATACGGAGTTGTAGAGAGGAGAAAGAAAACAATAAATTATGAACTGGTCAATCTTTTGTTTTGTATTTTCTCTGAGTGACGTCAGAATAAATACTAAAATGAATCGTCAGATCCCCTTAACGGAATGGTTATCCAAAATGTGCACCCTGAATTTGGGAGAGATTCTGAACACAATGAATGCCCATTCATACATGTAGATTAAGCAAAATAAAAATACAAAATTACATGTCACGTATATGTCTACCTACATGTACTATTTATATGTACATATGCTGCGTGAACATATGCGCACATATAAATAGAAACTATACTTGTATTATCCAGTTCAGTTTAGTGAAAAGCATGTATAACGACCACAATAGCTGGAGGAGAGCCAAGGTGGATCAGTGACGCCAACCTTTATACCAGCGTAACTAAGAAATCGTTTTAGATGTAAAGACACCAACATTGTAACAACTATAATGAGAAAAATGTCATTATCCATTGAAATCGAGAGAAAGTGAGATATACACACACTGGACAATAGAAGTGTCACCCCTACTGAACCAATACTATGGGGGAGATAAATGACTGTGGAATGATATGCTCCTGGTATCATTTTATTAACATCAAATTTCACAAAAATTATAAAATGAGAATAAAATATACATTCTACCAAAATATGCAGTTCAAGTCCAAAATTAGTACTTAGTGGCATAGCCACGTGACCTAATAATAGGTGCCAGTCTACGAGGCAAGGATTCATATAATTGTCTGATGCGTTCAGGGCTTATGCTGGCCCAAGCATGAAACACTGAAAATAACAGAGTTTCTCTGCTGGTTAGACGGGCATTTGTCAAAAGTTTTGACATATCATTCCACACATTTTCTATTATGTTTGCATCCGGACTCTGGGCAGGCCACATCACCCTGCGAATGTCCTGTTGGTCAAACCAATCATCAACTGCTCTGGGCCTGTGACAAGGAGCATTGTCATCCTGGTGAACAAATGGATAATTCCTGTCACCAAACATGTTAGTAATAGATGGTAGCAAGCCTGACTCCAAAACATCGATATATTTCTAGTGATTCATGTTTCCATCAACCGCTATCAATTCGCCCACGCCATGGATGCTGATNTAAAGTAAACACGGCTCAGCATGGACGGTCCATTGTGTTGGGATGTGCCTAGTGGAGAGCGTGGTTCTCAACTCCTTGACAATGAGAGAAAGACAATTTATAATGCGCTCATAGTCCTGATAGTCAGGGCTAGGACGAGGGAGGGGGGATGTGTTTGATGGGGTTTGAACGATCCGCCGGTTTTGTAAGAAAATGTCAATTTAATAGCAGTAGCTAGGGGCCTATTTCATTTCGTTTCAATTTCATTCCCATTTTACGTTTGATCTTTGAAGGGGTGAAATGGACTTAAGAGACATGGGAATATAGTTTAATTAATTCTAACCCTGAATGGATCCAAGTTCATAACAGACTACGCCAAGAGATGATTCAGTTGACTGCGCAGTGCACAGTGCTGCCCTTCAAAATATTGCACAATTAAAATTTACAGGTTGGTAATTTTTGCAGATTTTTACAGATAGCTTGTGCAAATGCGACCTCCGCTTTTATTCAACAATGGGACCTAACCATCTCTCAGACTCAGCATATTTATTGTATAAAAGGGTGTATCAAATCGTGTTTTCAGACCATGATCTCGAAATTACATAGGCCTATTATAAATTTGTAAGTGACTCTGCGACAGAAACTCGGTCACTGCCTTTCCACCGGAGAAGAGGGAAATCACTAAACTGTAAAATTGCTTCGATTACTGCCCTGTCGTTTAGGACATTTAGTACACGTGTCAAAGAAAGAGCAGCATCTGTTGTGCCTGTGCATTTGTGTTTTATAGGGTACACAATAACTAACTAACTAACTAACTAAATAAATAAATAAATAAATAAATAAATAAATAAACGTTTTTATAATAAGTTCACTGGAAGATATAAAAAATTAACTTCAATGTGTAAAAAAATATTCTGAATGACAGAGACACGAAATTGATTATGCCATTATTGACTTCTTTCCAATGCATTGGAAGTGGGTTATCTTGTTCTCCTTGCGCCCCCTATAATCTATTTTCCTAAGCCTCGTTCCTGAAAAAGGAAACAAGAAGGATGGGTTTGTTTGGGAAAACTCCAGAGAAATCACCCAAAGATATGGTAAGTTAGATTCGTTGTGCTGCCGGTATAAATGCTATATTTATTCTTGGTTGTGGCCTTTTCAATACAGTCTTGACGTATTTGAAAATTAAACGCAGGCATTTTATTTTTGCAATAATTTTAGGTGAAAGAATGGTCATCAAAGCTTAGAAAGGAGGGATACAATATCGATAGACAGATCAGAGGTAGAGTAAAAATAAGATCGCTTTGTTTCTCATAAATCTCCACTTTCCACTTAATGTTGATGTAAACTTCTAGAGTAGTAAAGTGACTATGCATGCTGTTGTTCACTGTTAAGTCAGACTGGACTGTTTACTTGCATTGGAGTATCAAGAAAATTTTGACACTGGACTGGTTTCACCTTTGTCATTTAATCAAAAAGACGTTTCAGTGAAAAAGAAATAAACATTATATTCAATTTTCATAATTTAGGTATTCAGAGAGAGGAAGAAAAAGTGAAAAGATCCTTAAAGGATGCAGCCAAAAAGGGACAAAAAGACGTGTGTAACATCCTAGCAAAAGAAATCATAAGGTCAAGAAAAGCAATAAGCAGAATGTATGCAGCTAAGGCCCAGATGAACTCTGTTATGATGAGCATGAAGAACCAAGAAGGTATTAAGGATCATAATGCCATTGTGTAAATGGGCAATTTCATGAACAGGTCAACACAAGGTGCAAAAAAGTTAATAAAACAGAATAAAATGTTAATGCAGTTAATGAAAAATGTACTTAACATTTACCATCTTTTAAGTTTCTGTCAAATGAAGGCTTGATGCATTTTAGATTGACATTGCCCAACTATAAGTTGACTTAAGCTGTCAGGTATTTGAAATTATAACATTTAGATTATATATTTTATCAGTATTTTACTGTGACGATCAGCTTCTTTACTTTGAATGACGTGTTTCAGTAAGCAATTTAATTAAATAAAGACAAAAATCTTGATGCAAGTTGTTAGTTTTAATTACTGTGCCTTCTTATATTTTAGCCACTGTACGCCTGACAGGTGCCCTAGAAAAGAGCACAGAGGTGATGAATAGTATGCAGCAGCTTGTAAAGTTACCTGAAATACAGGCAACTATGATGGCCATGTCAAAAGAAATGATGAAGGTAAGATATAAGTATGTAAAAAATATGTAGACAATCAGATTAAATACGAACACTTCTTACTTGAATTTAATATTCTTACTTGAATATAATATAGATCGAATCCATTTGGAAAGGATGCCAGCAGGGAGACCTGTGCATATATCTTTTAGCTCTAAAGCTCTAATTATTGGTTTGGATAAGCCAAAACAGTTCTAAGTTTTGTACAAAATATTTGTAAGCAGTGCTGAAATGTTTGTGCAGTGCAGTTTTTAAAAAATTATTATTAACATAAGAATGGATTGCAAGCCATAGACTCAATTTATACAACGTCCCAAGTTCTAACCTTTTGGCATTCTAGGCTGGCATTCTAGAAGAAATGTTAGATGATACATTTGAATCATTAGAAAGTGATGATCTGGAGGAAGAAGCAGAAGAAGAAGTTGAAAAGGTTTTGTTTGAACTCACATCAGGTGGGTAATGTCCAAACAACTTGGATAGATTCATGTATTTAGTAGAATACTTTTGCGTCTCTTTTCATTTTTTTATTCTTTTTCTGTAAGAAACATATACTTTTAAAGTTGAATAGTCATGTTTACCAAAAGTAGAAATCCATATGAAAAACCAGTATTTCTCCTTACATTATATTTATCAACTCTTTCATAGTTGTGGATATTTTAACTAAATTATATAAAACATTGTTTTATCATGCATCAGTTTTGAATAGTTTTATGGGTCTGAGTAGTGATAACAACAATTATCTTCTAATAATTTTTAGGTGAGTTGGGCAAAGCTCCAGCAGCTGTTAGTGACACATTACCTACACCAGAGGTGGAAGAAGAGGAGGAGGAGGAAGAAGACATTTCAGATATGCAAGCCAGACTGCAGGCTTTAAAAAGTTGACTTCATTGGTTTCACATGCACTATGTAATAGCCAATTGTGTACATAGTTATTTGCAAAGCAGTGTAATGTTAAGATATATTCTAGTGAAGATACTCTGCTGTCAGTTGTGAAACAAAAAGGGTAATATATGGAGCTTTGTACTTGAATATTAAGACTTGTAATATATGGATCTTGCTTTTAATTTCAATATTAAGATTTGGCAAAAGGAAACAAAATTGGCTGTTTCATTTGAATGGGATGAATGTTATCTGTACATATAAATATCTTGTAAATATTTGATTATTTTACCAGCCTGTACTCAAATGTTTTATCAATCGTCTTGCTCTATGGCAATTAGCTAGAGTTCTTATGTTTCATATTCTGGTTAGAAATGTAAAGTAGACAACTGCAGTTCTGCAGCGATGGATCCGCATAGAAGTTGCCTCTTCTTCTACCAACGTTGATGAAATTGAGGTCACATTAAATGGTAATGACATGGGACCAACCTGCAGAACTAACAGCATCAATTTTTCTCCAAAGAATTCAGTTTTCCTGACAAGCTTTAGTCTAGGTGCCTGACTGGTGGAATGCATGTGGCATGCGTGAACGTAGAATCAAACAGCTGCAAAGACTGGCAAAAAAGGTTAGACACTAGCTTTGAACCACATGTTGTATATCCATTGTAGTTCATTTGTGGCATTGGGGCAATAGATAACAAGTGTTCCCAAAATTGACCTAGGTTGTGTCGTTTACACAGTGCAATAAACACTTCCCATATTCCAACAGCTCTAATAATGAAAAAAATGTAATATATCGGAAAAAAATCAGATGTGTATATCCTTGGCATGCACCATCTGCCAGAGTCACTGCACAAAGCGTACCTCCTCCCTATGATTTCATTTTATTACAGTGTTTAAAGGGCCTAAGTGATGTAATTCTACATAGTAATTAAATGTTTCTAATACCTTCAGTAAATTTTACCCACTCTTCTCTAATTCATATTTAGGATTTACCTTTGTAATTATCAATTTTGTAAATCCTGCAAGATCGAGTTGCATGGCTGGTCCATTATTTTGTGTATTGAAAGTGGCTGGTTTTTGACAGTAGTGGAGACGGAGTTGTAGAGAGGAGAAAGAAAATAAATTATGAACTGGTCATTCTTTTGTTTTGTATTTTCCTTGTGCGACGTCAAAATAAATACTGAAATGAATCGTCAGATCCCCTTATCGGAATGGTTATCCAAAATTTGCCTCCTATCAGTGTAATCTAAGCCTCCCTGAATGTGGGAGAGATTCTGAACACAACGAATACTCATTTATACATATAAATTAAGCAAAATAAAAATACAAAATTACGTGTGTGTGTCACGTATATGTCTACCTACACGTACTATTTACATGTACATATGCTACGTGAGCATATGCACACATAAATGGAAATTACACTTGTATTATCCAGTTCAGTTCAGTGAAAGCATGTAAAACTACCACAATACATATAGCTGGAGGAGAGCCAAGGTGGATCAGTGACGCCAACCTTTATACCAGCGTAACTAAGAAATCGTTTTAGATGTAAAGACACCAAAGTAACAATTATAATGAGAAAAATATCAATATGGATTAAAATCGAGAGAAAGTGAGATATAGTTGTTGAGATGTTATTGGGATTCTGTTATAAATGTGTGTTGTAAATATTTATCAACATGTACGTTTTCAAATAGTGGTACTGATTTCTTATGCACGTCGTATGTATGAATATTCTCTGTGTATATACTTTGTGCTAACAAAACATACATTCCACAAATCTTTAATAATCATTAATTAATTGATTTGTAGGTTTATTATAAAGTCTGATATTGCACAGTTTTAAGACATTTTCACAGTCTTATAGGCAGCTACGACTTATTTTACAAATAAACAATCTACAGTTTTAAACAATTTATCAGAATATTGTTTAAACCATTGTCACTATTCTTTGGTAATTTAACTCTTCCACCAAAAGAAGAAAATAACAATTACTTTTTCCCTTTTTTTTTGTAAAATAGTGTAAGTATATTTTGCCAATTTTGTCCTCACATTATGCGCCTATTTCGATCCACCTGAGGTTTTACATAGACAAGTTATCTCGTCTGTTTCAATGTTTTGCTGGCGAGTCGAAGCGTCAAGGGATGAAGCGAAATTGTAGATATGATATAAAGATATCCTTAATTTTTCGACTTTGTGCCTAGTGAGCCAAACACCTTATCTAAGAAAGTCCTAGATCTCCTTTTAGAGTTCTGAATTTCTCGGTAAAGATTAAGGAATGCATCGGCAATTTCCGTGGCGTCCTCCGAGGCGGACACCTCGGCAAACAGGCAGTTAAGCTCGTGTGATAGATGTTCACCTGTAGAAGAAATCAGAAGGTAGAAAGGTTAAAGAAATTTGATTAAAACGCCATGAACCCTGGACGTGGATTAAAAGGTCAAAATCGTTTGTGACAGACTCCAGTGATTAAGACATTTGATTCTGTAAAATCGACGATATTCACTCATCTAATTTTCTTTAATCAGTGGTTATAATATAATTAAAATATAAACAATGTGTTTTCTNTACATGTACAAGACCAACAATACAATTCCACGGTACAGCGGTTTTATACTCATTAGTCACATTATAAGTAGACCAGGCATTATAAGTACCCAAGATCTGCCTACTTTTATTACTCTGAGTTAGGGGGTGACACTTCTATTGTCCAGTGTGTGTAGTTGTTGAGATGTTATTGGGATTCTGTTATAAATGTGTTGTAAATATTTATCAACATGTACGTTTTCAAATAGTGGTACTGATTTCTTATGCACGTCATATGTATGAATATTCTCTGTGTATATACTTTGTGCTAACAAAACATACATTCCACAAATATTTAATAATCATTAATTAATTGATTTGTAGGTTTATTATCAAGTCTGATATTGTACAGTTTTAAGACATTTTCACAATCTTATAGGCAGCTACGACTTATTTTACAAATAAACAATCTACAGTTTTACACAATTTATCAGAATATTGTTTAAACCCTTGTCACTATTCTTTGGTAATTTAACTCTTCCACCAAAAGAAGAAAATAACAATTACTTTTTCCCATTTTTTTTTTTTTTGTAAAATAGTGTAAGTATATTTTGCCAATTTTGTCCTCACATTATGCGCCTTGTTCGATCCACCTGAGGTTTTACATAGACAAGTTATCTCGTCTGTTTCAATGTTTTGCTGGCGAGTCGAAGCGTCAAGGGATGAAGCGAAATTGTAGATATGATATAAAGATATCCTTAATTTTTCGACTTTGTGCCTAGTGAGCCAAACACCTTATCTAAGAAAGTCCTAGATCTCCTTTTAGAGTTCTGAATTTCTCGGTAAAGATTAAGGAATGCATCGGCAATTTCCGTGGCGTCCTCCGAGGCGGACACCTCGGCAAACAGGCAGTTAAGCTCGTGTGATAGATGTTCACCTGTAGAAGAAATCAGAAGGTAGAAAGGTTAAAGAAATTTGATTAAAACGCCATGAACCCTGGACGTGGATTAAAAGGTCAAAATCGTTTGTGACAGACTCCAGTGATTAAGACATTTGATTCTGTAAAATTGACGATATTCACTCATCTAATTTTCTTTAATCAGTGGTTATAATATAATTAAAATATAAAAAATGTGTTTTTTNTTAAAATATAAACAATGTGTTTTTTCCTTTAACGTACCTTGAATCTTAGTCACCTGTCTTACATGAGACATATCCCGTTTATTTCCAAGTAATATCATAGGCGTCATGTAGTTACTTCTGCGGTGTTCTTGAAGTCTTTTTGACAACTTTTTAACAAGTTCAAATGTTTTGAAGCTTGTGATGGCATACAAAAGGACTATTCCATCCGCCCATTTCATATGTTCTTCAAACGTATCTTCAGTAATCTAAGTTGAAAAAATCCTTTGAGTGATGATACTCTTAAAGTGCATATAGCGCAATATGTCTAATTCTGATCATAGTATTACTTAACATCAAACGGCGTGTATAAAACAAACCGACAGAAGTAACTTGATAAAAATTAAAGGAGGGCCTACCTTTTCGGAGGAACAGCTGTCTAGAATTTCAAATACAACATTCTCTTGGTCAATTACCACTGTGTGCTTATATTTGATTTCTGAAAAGAAAATTTTCAAAACGAATCCTGATTGACGAATAGACGAACAGCACCTACGAATGGCCTAGCTTTCTGTTTCAGGCACAAAAAGCTGATGTTTTTTCAAACGGGAAATACATGTATAATCTGCCATTTGTGTACAAGATTGTTACACTCCTAATATGTAGATAACCAAGTTTAATGTCTTTTTCAATTGAAATTTCTCAGGTATTCAAAATGGTCGACTGAAATACTATTGTCAAAGGTGGACCTTAAAAAACGCCTTTGATAATGGCTTTAGAAATAAGGCAGAAATAAGTCATATCGTTAGTTAGGATGGTCTCAGGACTATCATGGTATATTATTTATAAAAAGATATAAAACATTATAAAAATTCTTGTTTATGTTTTGTAGAAAGTATAAGGTTGAGGAAAAGAAATCGTTTTCAACATTAAATCAATCCTTACGGACTAACGAAGAACGCACTTAAATATCGCAGCTATCGCATTCAACATGTTTCTTTACTTTTATCTCATCCAAGCCCTTATAATTTTTGTGCGTTGATATTGTAAAGCGTAGATCTTCTCCAATGAAAAATCTCTCTCTTAGATCCGAACAAAAATTTAACGCTTCAGATATTTGAATATAAATCTCCTGAATTTTCTCTCTTTCTTTTATGTTTGTTTTGTTCTTCCGCTTTGCTATCTGTTAATAGGCATATGCCAATAGCAAAAGTTCACTTACCTGAGGAGTGGTCGTACTCCCCAATAAATCTTTTTGTTAAGAATCTAACAACGACAGCTGAAACAAAAAGTAAAAAAAAACTATAATAATATATGTATTACGACGTGATTCTGCAACAATTATCCACATAAAAATATACATGTAGTAACGTATTCACGCGAAACCCACAAGGAGATTCATTTTTATAGCTGACAGGCTACGAGATGCCTGCTGTTCTCATGTATGAGCTGCCTCCATTGGAACGATCACAGCTACAGGATAATCAGAAACGTGTATTATATAAAGCATTATGCTATTTATCATGAAATTATTGTAATGTATACGCCCTCCTTCTCCCTAAAATATAAGAAATTCACTTGTGAGCAAAGCCCCTATACCGCGTCACACTGTGTTTTTAGGATGGGATTCAGTTTATTAGAAAATGAGATGACTGATAGGTGAACTCAACATACCGTATACTTAAAACAGACCGGTAAAAAACTGGCCAGTTGTGTTACTTATAATATCTCCTTGCTTGAACAAAATGTGGTTTCTTCATTATGCCAATTTCTACATTATATGAACAGACATCTTCCTAAGTGTGTTTTGGGCATTTTAGTGCTTATCAATATTAACTGTGATTGGAACCAGAGCGTTCACAGTAAGGATACATCCGATATACAAGAAGGTAAAAAGTGGTACACAGCATATGCGCATGTATTCATTAACTCAAGTTCGTTTCGTGCAACTTTGATAGAGAAGGATAGATGGATTGATAAGAGGGGGATAAAGAAAGAAAAGGAAAGGTAGATAAGAAAGAAAGAGTGTGTGCCTATTAAAATTCTGCGGTGAGTAGCGGTGTGTACTTGCATGAAAGAGACAACTTGCATGAAAGAGAGTCATTACAAATCGATTGGCTCCATTTTCACTCCGGAAACGAGTATGAAAATATCAGTAATATACTTAACAAGTTTGCGTACATCCGTCTATATTTTTCAACAAACTTTCATCGCAAGGCAAAGCATCTGTCATAATAACATTTATTTTGGGCTCCATACAAGATACACCTGGGAAGTTTCTGAAAAGCTTCGCATCTGTTGGCACATTTATCACGGGTACACCATTTTCATTTTACGCCATCACCAGAACCTGTCATTTACCGATTCTAACTACAATAGTATAGAATGGATCTGAATTGACATATGGCGGTATGATTGCTGGGAGCCTTTGTCGAGAAATTAATTTCACTAACAAGACCAATGTTTGAATGGCCTACAATTAGATTATGTTCAGTTGAACTCAAAAGGTCGGGCAAACTTTAAAAACACGGTAGCCGGACTAGATTAAGCCAAAAAAGAGGTTTGTTTCTTTTTGGGTGGCTAACAACTCCTTGTACTCCTATTTTTTATTGTAAAGATAAAGATATATTTGAGGGGGGGGGGGCTCTCTTCTCGATATCATGGATGACACATTGCATTTAGACTGCACATTTAAGTCGAGCTCAACTTTATTGCTTACTCCTATGTACTGGACTTCTTTAATATGTTTCAGTTCCAATTATCATAGGGTGTCAAAATGGGAAAGAATATCTCATCGTATTACCCTATAATTTATTCTTCTCATTAGCGTCATTCCTTTCTGTGTGTATGCACGTATGAGCGCGCGAAGGGGACAGAAGTGCGTGCGCGTCTGACTGTGTGATTGATCATATTTCCACAGACACTTTGCAAAACACTTAACGGATCGATCCCCGAAACTCACGAAGTATGAAAATCTCGAACAGATATTTCGATGATCTTGTAGGTATGCTGGCCCCCACATTGGAAACGTAGCTCTTTTCTGTTCATTTTAATTCTGACAAATGTTACTTTCCATCACGCGCTACCTGTACACATCATATGAACTTTCTCAGCAGGACTGGATAACAGAGAGAGAGAGAGGGGGGGGCGGGGGTTACAATAAAACTGTATAATCTTCATGTAGAATTTCTTTGATTTGTTGTTATTTCAATGATGTAAAAGTAATGAACACCAGAGAAAGGAACCATGTGATTATGTTGCTTCACATCATTAGTTCCACATTGCAGAACTCTTTGAAGTCTTTAGTTTATATCCAAAGTGTCTAAACAGGAAAATCAGTCCAGGCCAATTCACCGCACGCAAGGTGTATATTTGAGTAAACACGTTTATTTGAGCTTAACTGAAGCATACTGTAACAGAGCGTGACTTAAGTGAAAATTTTAAACAGATGCGTGTAATTAACACGGTAAAAAGGCACGTTTTTGATGTCCTGTTACCCCACTCCTAAATTATCACAGCCAGTTAAACAGAAAATTTGAAACATGTTAGTGACTTCAAAAGTTCCGTATCTTGTTTTACCACATTGATATCGACTACTTATGATTTGAGTACGACATCAAATATATGAATTTCAGATTTGTGCAAGAACATATTCAGCATATACATGTATAATTTTTTTTTTAGATTCAATCTTGAACAATTTAAATAAGACTGCCCACTGAAATTGCCGCATTTTGTCAATTTGTGCTTTGGCAAACTGACTACCAAAGTAGGAATCCTAGAGATATGAATTTTAACTAGAATTCCAATTAGAATATCTCATGACTTGCTCATTGTGTGTTTAAGTATAACGCAACGAAATAGACATTACTTGCAAAAAAAGGCTTCATTCCAACAGCTTTGAAATAAGAAATTATCGATATAGAGATGTGAAATAAAGATTTATCCAGTGTTTTCAAAAATGTAGCCCCAAAGGTCAGAGAGAGAGAGAGAGAGAGAGAGAGAGACGCATCACATTCTTACCACTTTTGCCTACCGCAGATGGGCCTAAAACTAATAGCCGGGCGTCTTGAACTGCGGATTTCTTTCTCTTAAGTGTTGAACTTCTGGGAGACGCTTCCCCGGAGTTCCCACTGGAAGCAGCTAGCCAGTCCATCGAATTACCTGGATGAATGAGAACTCTTTCAGTAGATCACCCATATATAAGCCAGACTAGAAGTGACAGCGAGCAAGGGTAGCATACATCTACATCGTTTCGCTTGATATTTAAAAACATGCAGATGCGGTCGATGCACCATCTTTGAGAATACGAAGAACAAACTGATGAACTTCCCTTTAATCTAATTTCCTACGAAAGACTGCACTTTTTGGGTTTGGTTTCAATCTACTGCTAATACTAATAGTAAAGGTAGGGTTATTCACTGCGCTACAGGAGAAATAGCAAAAGCTTGACCTTTGATTTGAACACATCGCGCATATTTCTTCTATTCGTTATGCTCAGTTCACAGGTTGAGATAATGATATTATTATTCCTATAAATGTGTAGGCGCAAAAATGCCTACCGGTGGGTCTCAGCAGTTTGGTAGTTTCCACTTTGCTTTGGCGAATTATCAGTATTAAAATGATCCGACCCAGTTTTTACAAACAAATTAATCAAATGTACCGGCCAAAGAGGATCAATTTGAAATAGAAGACGTCTTGAAGGAAAATGATTAGATATATTAAATGAAAATATGCAAAAATATATACGTATTTAGAATTATATTGAGCGCCAGTTTCATAGAATAATAAAAGGTGTGGCACATCTCATATATATATATATATTGTTCTTCAAGGCGCTTCATTGATCTTCTTCGTCTCCTCTCAAAGATAGATGACCTTTTTATTCCGATGCCAAAAATAATTTTTTTTTTATTCGTTATAACTTAAGGTATTGATTTGAACAAATCTTGCCTGGTGATTCAAAGTTTTTGATGTATTGATTTAATAAAACAGAAAAAAATACTAATGGCCTGCAATAATGGGCATAAGAAGCTCATAGTTGCGTTTGTGTACAAACAGAATCAAAAAATAAAATGAAGAAACGAGGACCAGGATACGAATCTCCGACTCATCTCATATCTTGTGCCGTTATTTCAAAGCTTTGCACAAGCGTCACAGATTAATAGTGCACGAGATACAAGTTTTCTTCATCGAATGCTGAATAGTCATGTTGCCAAAGCCAAAGAGGAGAAAAACTGTTAAATCTTTTCAAACGGTTTGCCTTGGTGTCAGATTTTCGCGATAAATCTTTCATTCTATCGACCTCGTTACAGACATGCCATCGTAGCGATTTATGGAGCACGCACAGCACTTTCCAATCTACCGTGCAGCGCAGGCTTTCCCTTGGCACCGCGGTTCAATTCCAAACTCACATCCCGCTCATTTTCCTCTAGCTAAATGTTCCAACTTTCATCCAACACTCGCTCGTTTCGCTTGCCTAATGAAGTAAATGCTCTCCCAACGTTGTAATAAATGACCAAGGCAATGAAGTAGACATCCAGTTCCCAGTACTTTATAACTAAAACTATTGAACGCCTGAAGAAATTTGACATAATCAGAGCAGGGAGGCTAAGACTAAGCAAATTCCTTTTCTTCANGTTACAATAAAACTGTATAATCTTCATGTAGAATTTCTTTGATTTGTTGTTATTTCAATGATGTAAAAGTAATGAACACCAGAGAAAGGAACCATGTGATTATGTTGCTTCACATCATTAGTTCCACATTGCAGAACTCTTTGAAGTCTTTAGTTTATATCCAAAGTGTCTAAACAGGAAAATCAGTCCAGGCCAATTCACCGCACGCAAGGTGTATATTTGAGTAAACACGTTTATTTGAGCTTAACTGAAGCATACTGTAACAGAGCGTGACTTAAGTGAAAATTTTAAACAGATGCGTGTAATTAACACGGTAAAAAGGCACGTTTTTGATGTCCTGTTACCCCACTCCTAAATTATCATAGCCAGTTAAACAGAAAATTTGAAACATGTTAGTGACTTCAAAAGTTCCGTATCTTGTTTTACCACATTGATATCGACTACTTATGATTTGAGTACGACATCAAATATATGAATTTCAGATTTGTGCAAGAACATATTCAGCATATACATGTATAATCTTTTTTTTAGATTCAATCTTGAACAATTTAAATAAGACTGCCCACTGAAATTGCCGCATTTTGTCAATTTGTGCTTTGGCAAACTGACTACCAAAGTAGAAATCCTAGAGATATGAATTTTAACTAGAATTCCAATTAGAATATCTCATGACTTGCTCATTGTGTGTTTAAGTATAACGCAACGAAATAGACATTACTTGCAAAAAAGGCTTCATTCCAACAGCTTTGAAATAAGAAATTATCGATATAGAGATGTGAAATAAAGATTTATCCAGTGTTTTCAAAAATGTAGCCCCAAAGGTCAGAGAGAGAGAGAGAGAGAGAGAGAGAGAGAGAGAGACGCATCACATTCTTACCACTTTTGCCTACCGCAGATGGGCCTAAAACTAATAGCCGGGCGTCTTGAACTGCGGATTTCTTTCTCTTAAGTGTTGAACTTCTGGGAGACGCTTCCCCGGAGTTCCCACTGGAAGCAGCTAGCCAGTCCATCGAATTACCTGGATGAATGAGAACTCTCTCAGTAGATCACCCATATATAAGCCAGACTAGAAGTGACAGCGAGCAAGGGTAGCATACATCTACATCGTTTCGCTTGATATTTAAAAACATGCAGATGCGGTCGATGCACCATCTTTGAGAATACGAAGAACAAACTGATGGACTTCCCTTTAATCTAATTTCCTACGACAGACTGCACTTTTTGGGTTTGGTTTCAATCTACTGCTAATACTAATAGTAAAGGTAGGGTTATTCACTGCGCTACAGGAGAAATAGCAAAAGCTTGACCTTTGATTTGAACACATCGCGCATATTTCTTCTATTCGTTATGCTCAGTTCACAGGTTGAGATAATGATATTATTATTCCTATAAAAGTGTAGGCACAAAAATGCCTACCGGTGGGTCTCAGCAGTTTGGTAGTTTCCACTTTGCTTTGGCGAATCATCAGTATTAACATGATCCGACCCAGTTTTTACAACCAAATTAATCAAATGAACCGACCAAAGAGGATCAATTTGAAATAGAAGACATCTTGGAGGAAAATGATTAGATACATTAAATGAAAATATGCAAAAATATATACGTATTTAGAATTATATTGAGCGCCAGTTTCATAGAATAATAAAAGGTGTGGCACATCTCATATATATATATTGTTCTTCAAGGCGCTTCATTGATCTTCTTCGTCCCCTCTCAAAGATAGATGACTTTTTTATTCCAACTCGCGATGCGAAAAATAATTTTCTTTTTTTTAATTCTTTATAACTTAAAGTATTGGTCTGAACAAATCTTGCCTGGTGATTCAAAGTTTTTGATGTATTGATTTAATAAAACAGAAAAAAATACTCATGGCCTGCAATAATGGGCATAAGAAGCTCATAGTTATAATCAATATGATCATTGTTTTAAGAATAGGATTTGCGCTTGTGTACAAACAGAATCAAAAAATAAAATGAAGAAACGAGGACCTGGATACAAATCTCCGACTCATCTCATATCTTGTGTCGTTATTTCAAAGCTTTGCACAAGCGTCACAGATTAATAGTGCACGAGATACAAGTTTTCTTCATCGAATGCCGAATAGTCACGTTGCCAAAGCCAAAGAGGAGAAAAACTGTTAAATCTTTTCAAACGGTTTGCCTTGGTGTCAGATTTTCGCGATAAATCTTCCATTCTATCGACCTCGTTACAGACATGCCATCGTAGCGATTTATGGAGCACGCACAGCACTTCCCAATCTACCGTGCAGCGCAGGCTCTCCCTTGGCACCGCGGTTCAATTCCAAACTCACATCCCGCTCATTTTCCTCTAGCTAAATGTTCAACTTTCATCCAACACTCGCTCGTTTCGCTTGCCTAATGAAGTAAATGCTCTCCCAACGTTGTAATAAATGACCAAGGCAATGAAGTAGACATCCAGTTCACAGTACTTTATAACTAAAACTATTGAACGCCTGAAGAAATTTGACATAATCAGAGCAGGGCGGCTAAGACTAAGCAAATTCCTTTTCTTCATTTAAGTCCATGTTTCTTTCTTTCTTTCTGCGGTAATTTGCTAATTTTTGTAGACCAGGTTGTTTTATTCTTCACAAATTGCCTGTATGTGTCGCCTGCACCATACGAATAAGGTCATATGATTAGGCCCCTTGTAAAGCCTGTATTTTACAATTTAAGGTTCAAAACATTTTGATGAAGAGCATGAAGGTCTCACAGTGAGGTTCTCTGGGCAAAAGAGGGACAAAATATCAGATCTACTTTGTCTCATTTCAATCTCTCTGATGAGAAAGACACCTGTACGAAACAGTTGCACCCCGTCCCAGTTAAATTTGTATTCGTATCTACTGAATTCTTTTTACCACCTTTCGTGACTTTCATTTTTTGTGACTGGATTAAATATATCAGTGATAATATTTTGAAGAATCAATAGAAAATATATAAAACTATCAAATGGTTCTAAATGTTTTTATTAACATTAACAACATGATTAGACATTTAATGCACACCAATTTAAAACCTTATAAAAAGTGCCCTGAATTTAAAAATACTGTTTCACTATTTTTTCATGTACATTTTCTCGTGTAAAATAAATTTTAACATTTTAAACACTATTGCACATTTCGTGAACTGAAAATATTTTATAGAGTTTTAGTCCCGTTACCATAAATTATTAGTATATTAACCATGCCCCATCTCGTATTTCTGTCAACATCTTCCAAACAGTCATGAAGTTAAAACTACCAGTGGTTTTCCAATCACATCATCATCCAGAAATGCAACTGCAAACATGTCGTTGTAAAAGTCTGGGTAGTGCTTGCAGACACGTGAACAGTCTGGAGTGAAGTTCACCTCCAGGATTATAGGCTGCATGTAACGTTCACCTGGATAAAAACAGATGTAAAGTTTAGAAAATATTCCCAACAAATTAAGGCTACCTAGCGTAACTCACAGTACAAGGGAATCTTTGTATTCGAGTAAGCACACTTTTTTCAATATTGATTCAAAATTTTCAAAGTAAGTTCTGAATAAGTTATTTGCATTGCTGACAACTCTGTACATGTTTCTGATTTGAGAGTAATAAAAAAGTGAATGACACTGCTCTTTATTTCAACATTAAACAGTATTACATATGATAAAACCTCATTCAATACTTCACGTCTACATCAGAATCTACAATAATATCAGGAAAGGAGGAGTGAAAGTGTACCTTCCTATTCATTTCTATGTACTTTTAAAACATTTTGAAAAAAAAATACATAAATATATAAATACCATTTTGGTCAGTCCTCCATTTCAGCATGATATCTATCCCATACATTGCCCTGGATTGTGGGGAAGGGGCAATGCCTCTTGGGGGAGGGGCACTGTACGCAGCAGTGAACAGTTCTTGGAGTGCCTTCAGGATTTTCTTCTACATTAAAACCATGTAAGGTAAAGATATAATCCATTTTCAAGTGGGCCACACATACATATATCATGAAATTTGGGTTCATACATCAACATGTCATAGACAAAAGATAAAAATTTAACTTTTTGACAAAATGAGAAATGAGCATTAAATTCATCATACCTCTCTTTCAATATAACCTAATGGCCACAGCTGTTTATATTTTGTAAATACTTCCTGGCAATGCCTTGTTTCACTTAAGGGTCATCATCACCATAAATTTCGCTAGTCTACAAAGAGTAGGCTTTTCTCCAGACACCTCCCCTTCATAGTCTGATAGAGTACAAGGTGAAAAGCTTAAAATGCTGACCTTTCCCAGCACACCCCTTGGGGTAAAGATCATCATTATAATAATTTTTCCAAAAGCATACAGAAGGGATTAACCACTCACCCCCACCCCACCCCACCCCACCCCACCCGGGTAAGATTTGCAGACTTGTAAAAATGATAATAAAAATGGAAGCTGTAGGTAATTTAATCCTACCTCCACATCTTCCCAGTGGTGTCCTGGATACTGCTCTTCCAGACGTGAAATGAAATCACTGCGATAAACCTACAATTCAAATAGACAGATGTGTCAAATGGAATTTCAAATATTTAATTTACAGCTCAATTGATACAATACTGATACTTTAATATGCAGACTTTTGTAGATCCTTGACTAAAAGAGCCTCAATAGAAATCCATCATCATATATTATAAGCATGTTCACTATAACAAAATGTTTATATTAATGATTGCAAAGTAAGGAACAAAACAATGCCTTAATATATAAACTCTCTCTAGTACATAGTTTCAAAAACATTATCTAAAATGTTACATTCAAAGAAAATTAAGATGTCACCTCTACTACATTCTGAGGAGACACATATGTCATTGAAGTAAAATGTTTCTCAAAGTCATCCAAGTCATCTAAAGAAAATGGCCTGAAACACGAAACAAAGCAATTGAAACAAAATCATATGGGTATGAAAGTATTTTTTAAAAATAATAATTAAAAAAAGAAAAAAATTACAGACATAAATAACAAGCAACAAAATCAGAAACAAATTTAAGCAACTGTATCAACATTGATGACATTGAACACATCAAATTCTACAGAGTGCTACTTTAGTCCCAAAAACTGTTCTACATATACAAATGAGTAAGAAATGAAATAACTTTAAAAATCAATCACTTTTTAATCAAATAGACAAGTATATGCACTTTTTCTTTAAAATCAATTCTAATTCCAATCAAAAAGACATCAAAAATTTGGGACAACTGAATTCAAAATATGCTTAACACCAAAGTTGTGGTCATGCTTACTTGCATGGAAACCTTGGATAAAATGTTTTGCAGACACAAAGTTTTAATGGCTGAACACCACACAGCATCACAAACCATCTCAGATCAAACTTCACCCCTCCAATTTCTGGGCGGTGAAAGAGGACTGTGTCATCAAGGTATTTACAAGCCACCTGGACAAAAGATAATCTCGGATCCATAAGAAAAATAATGATTGGTTTAAAAAATACACTTGCACATAATAGCACTAACTGGAAAATATTTGAGAAGCACACTGCCTTGAACTCTTTGCAAAAAAGCAACTTAAGAACAAGTTAAGTATTTGACGCCAACCATTTTTTGGTTTTTTTCTAGTAAATTTGTGTAAATAACTATTGCCTGTCAATCCATGAAATAACAATGATACCTTTGGCCCAGAATCTGACAATTTTATAATGTAGTTCAGGTTGCTGGTGATGTGAATATCAAGGCCTCTACTAAGATTATAAGGTTTACAGATCCAGTGGTTGTCAAGTCCCCTAAAAGAAAAATTAAAAAATTATATAACTCATATCTGTTTTATTCTAAAATAAATATCCATAAAATAAAATGCAATTGTAGTTTTTGATGGAACAATACAAAATGTAACGTGAACTCAAAACGAGAACAATGTGCACAAGACAATGCATATTGTATAATTTAGATACAAATGTGTTGTTTTCAACTCATGCTGACACTTTTAAGATAAAAAACAATACAATTACACATAGTTGCAATAGTGTGTGGGGTCTGATTCAAATTTCTTCTTTTTAATGAGAAATATCTTATCTGTATATAAAGGAGTGTCATTCAGGATGATATAGAATGCATTTTAGTTTACATTACTTTTTCTAACGTGCTTTCAACACTTTTATGTATGTTTATCAATAATGGACATTTTTAAAAAATAATACATACTTAGACTCCCGTTTCTGGAAAAGTGATGCAAACTGGGGAAGTTCAGTATTCAGGTTATAGGTCTGTGATAACCAATATGGCTGACTCTCCAATTCATCTTGCTGTTCAGTTGTTGAAGAAACTCTCCTAGCAACAATAGGCATCAGATCTTTGACAGTCAATACTGCCTCATGAGGAAACTGGTTTATAAACTTCTCTGGCATTTCTTCACTAAACTCTCTAAAAGAAATAAAGTCAAATACCTGAAAAATCTTCTGAACACACAGATTTACAATGAAGCTGACATTCGTGTTCAAATGAACAAATACCAAATTTATTGCCAAACAAGAATTCTGGATTCTATTATGGTTGCCTTTATAGAGAAGAAATTTTAAAAAGTTTACCATGTTATAGCCTGAAAGGAAAAGGGGCTTGCTGTAAATTTCCTATAGCACATTAGTATGTACTCACTTGTGATCAAAAAAATGTTCCATAAGCCACAAGATGTCTGCATCCTTTGCATTGTTAACTAGTTTAAATCTGTCACTAGTTAAATATTGCTGAAGATATTGCTCATCTGTAAACACTTTGATTCTTCTGTCTCTAGGTAATGGTGGAAAGGTCTTGTCTAGATTTGGCAATGGTTCTTCTCTCCTGTATTTCTAAAATTGAAAAGTTCAACTAATTACAAGCAACATCATGTACTAAGTAAAAGGTACATTAATGATTGACTTCAAATAGACAAGAAGTTTATACTCACCTTCTTACTAGACTGCCTGCTTTCTTGGCTCTGTACAATATTAAAACACTCTAAAGCTTGACATCCAAACAATAATTCTTCATGGGTAATCAAACGTTATTAACCAACGTAGCTTTATCAATTCAAGTTAACATTTATCTACAATTGTAACATCTTAACATCTATAACAGAACAAGATGAAAAAGGAAATATGGATAAAGCTGGCTAAATCAGCTTTACTTCAAAGTACTCCTCTCCTGGCTCTTCCTGCTGGTGACCAATATATGTCATGTCTGCTGGCACCCAAGGTAACAACTTGGCTTTCTTCACCAGTGGGTCGTCTGTATTTTCTGCATAGTCTCTAGTAATCTCTTCTGTAAAATATCATGGAAGTACTGTTTTAATCTCCTCAGTATGACATTGGTGTATAAAACGCTTAACTATGACATGTCTATGTAGGTTAATTCAATTCTCATTTTCACCCTAAGCGAAAACAATTCTCATTCCCTAAATAGTTTGCTTTGCCAAAATTCCTAAGTAAGTTTCTCATCAATGTCTGTTGAAAAAGCATAAATAAAGAACTATGACAGTACCTCCTTCCTCTAAATTTTTGACTGGAAATAATATGGAGAATGTTAACTGCATGGGCACATAGAAAAAAGGCACCAATCTACAGCTAGGTTCATATGAGTGCTGTATTCTGGATCCAAACTCGTCCATAATGTACCAAACTGCAAAGGATTCTTCGCTGCCCTGAAAAAGATTGAAATGTGTTATTATTTTTATTATTATTTCTGAACTGTTTGCTAGCCTTTTGAAGCTCATCATTTGAAGAATATGATATCTCATGTTTATGTGCATAAATGTTTGTATTCACTTTGATAAGTCTGAAGGTACATAAGCACATAAACCACTAAAATGGTAATAAGATATGTGGTAAAATGGAGTGTGAACAATCTATTTGACATTCAAATGTTCACAATGCTCTGTAAATAATGCCACTTAAAATAAAGACATATACATGCGGTTTAAATCAACCATTCATTACAAGCTGATATTTCAAATGAAAACCTTACACTGTTCGAAGTTTTCACAAACAGACAATTTCTGTGGAATGGCTCTGGATTTGCTTAGCTTTCTCTGTATAATAATGAAATAAGGTGCACAAGTCCTAGTGTTTAAATGAACTATTATAGTCATATAAAACTGCACAACTACCCACCTTAGGTGCATTTGCAAAACTGTAGGTTTGATTGTACTTCCACATTTCATTAAAAATTTCTTCCACTATTTCTTCCTTGGTTTTGCCCTCAGTTTTCAAGTCCATGATACCAGCCATTCTTTCTGCCAAGCCAGGTACAACACGCAGCTGTGCCCTAGCTTTATCTGCACTGTATGACCAGGCATGGTCTATCAGGTAAATGCTAAAATTATATTAGCCAGAGTTTTGAAAACATATTTTTCTGCACCTGTTCACTTTGCTTTTGCCACAATAACAACTAATGGTCAAGTGAACTTCTTAATTTTGGAAACTTTTACAATATATGCAACATAAATTAGATATTTTAATTTACATCTTAAACACTTCCTTAATAAAGCAGTAAGTAAATTACACAAGTAAAAGGAAGCCTTTCTGATTGCAAGTTCAATCAAAACATTATTGAAAAACCCTTACTGTTTTTCATCCAAATAATCAACACCCTCATCATCAGTCACTGCTGCTTTCCATGAATACTTTCCTGTTTCTTCACCATCCTCATCAACATGTTCCACTCTCATAAGACCAAATACACTTCCAGCATCAAACACCTGAAGTGTAAACATAAGTGCACTGTATCATCGTACTGTACATGGACAATATTGAAATAATGAACAGCTAGTAAGTTTTGAAGTTAAAACTTACATGTACAACTATTACAAATTTATACAAGCTTATAATATATATAATCTATTTACTGTCTAAAGTATTGGGACTTAACAGTGATGTTCTTTACCAACAGGAAGGTACTACTTCACAAATTTGTTGCGATACAGTTGACTGTGTGTGTTACTAACCGTTTAACTTTAAGAACTGTTCTTGCTGATGTAACATAATGATAAATCAATTGCATATATATATACCTCATCTTTTAATTTTACATGAAGTGTGTGCCAATATCTCTCTGGAACAGCTGCACTTTCCAGCTGTACCCTGTGAAGCTTTACAAAATCTGCATAAGAAAACTGTACTTGGGGCTCGGCTGTAGCGTGCGGCATCTTGAGTACACGTTGCCACCAATGAGTACGTTAGAGGTGAACGACATCAACAAAGGCAAGCATGTATCTTAAGTATCTTTACGTATTTAAAATTAATTATAATAAATCATCACGATGAGTACATAATAATCTTATATGAGCAATAAAACCAAAGATGGGATGATTTTGTATCTTAATACACTACATGTATTGTTGATTGTATGTCGTTCTTTAAAGCTAAACCTATTTTTGGTAGTTTCAATGCAGCGGGTGTTTTGCAAAAAGAAAGCTCGCGAATATGTGTTTAGTTTTATTATTTTGCAAAATGTGAACTTTGTATTGTTTTGCTACCAAGATAACAAGGGATATTTATAATTAAGGTGTTTCTTATGTGCAGTTTGGTGCTTTTCTTGAGTGTGGACAACGGATTGTTCCAATACGTACACCTGCTCAGCTACTGCAGGTAAACGAACAGATGGTTTGAAATTAATTAAGTACGTGAAATGTTTTGAAGAAAAGAGTCAAGGGCACTATCTTTGGGCTAGTTGAAGTAAGGCAGTTAAATTTAAACTTGCTGCGGCATTTTGTTACAGTGTGCCACTGAATCTGCTTTATTATTTTCATTTTTATTAACATTAATTAATTATGTTTAATTTCAGATAACTGAATGTAGTAAAACATAAGGACACTTGGCCAAAAACCGAGATGAGTAAGGAGAAAGTCGTCAAAGATTCTTTATTTACGTTTTTGCAGCAAGAGGCAACGGGTGTTTCAATCAGGTACTGTGCTGGTGTAACATGACAGAGAGTCCCCCATGGATAGTCTGCTTCCCATTAATTTGTACAGCTAAGCCTCACCCTAGAAATTGACCCCCTGCGGTCTGGCTAACCCTAACCATTATAACTAAATGTAAGGTGGACTTTCTGTTACACGGACCCTCATTTTCATTACAACGGTTTAGGAGTTACATCTTTGATTTAAAATTTAAAAAACACATTTCTTGGTCAACTAATTAAAATGTCTGTCATTTTTCAACATGGATGAATGAACACATTTTATGGTGATAATTTATTGGTTTGGTTTTAGGGATGTTTTTCAGTTAAATGTGATATACCGTACGTTCACATGATATGTACATGCATGTCAAGTAATACACTGCAACACTCTTGCAAGATATGCTTTGAACACTTCTCATTGACACTTGGGTGTAGTGGCACATGAAGCTCAGTTAAAAGTGTATTATCTATACATAACTCTGATATTTCAGTGCTGTGGATGATATAGTTCTTAATTACATAGTCAGTGTATTAGAGGACTTGGGTACAGAAGGCATTGATGAAGAAGGATTTGATATTGATGAATTCTGTGAAATGATCACTGCATATTTACCAGGATTTGAAGATGTAGATAGGTAAGTTCACGGTGGTCTTTGCTTTATGTTTGATAGGCATAAATACTTTTTTGGTCTCGCTCCTTGGCATTTTTCAATCCCACAGAATTTACATTTATAAATGGCTACTACTGATTACCATGAAATCTTGATCATGCAAATGTAGTCTTATCAATCATTCAGATTACCATTTTTGATTACTTGATTAGATTGTAAGTAACATTGCCAAATCTCAGCTTTGATTGGCAAATGTTAGTCAAGCTATATTATATATTAGTATTTTGTTTACAATTGATCTCTTTATGGAATCACACACTACTAATTGGGATATTAAAACCCAGGTTTTCACACTGTCACATGACTTTCAACTGACTTTTTTTTTCAGTTCCAAGGTTTGTGAATGGATATTCACATTAGCAAAAAGACTTGCTGAAGTTCAGAATGAAGGTAGGCGATATGTTTTGAGACTGGACTTGTGGGACATGAGGTTATTGTGTTCACAATGCTTTGTCTAATTAAATATGTATTTTTGAAAGATTAGTGAAGTGGGAAAAATTTTGGTTAAATATTTTTCATTCTGTTTCCACACTGTCATCTTCATATCTAATTGTTTCACATTTGTTTTTTACAGTGCCCACTACAGCAACATCAACAAATAAAGATGAAGACAGAAACTCCAATTTTCATATACCTGGAAAGCCAAAGGACAAGTCTGTTTCAGCAGATTTAGATACAAGTAAAACCACAACAACATCAACCCTATCACAAAAACGAGCTCACAGTATATCAGAGACATCTGAGGACTCGGTAGATTCAGTTGGAGCTGCTGCTCCAAGTTTGGACTCTCAAGTTCGTACATTTTTTTGTCTGTATGTAATCAACTGAATTGTAAAATTTATACACCTTTTTTTCTTGAACTGTCAGGTTTTTTTAAATTTGAAAATAACATAAATGCATATATAAAATCGTTTTAAATTGCAAATCTATATATATTTTTAGGATCACGTAGAACAAGCTCAGGTGTCATTACTACTAGAAATGTTCCCGTCTTCCTGCAGTATAGAGGTCACTCACTGCCTCAAGGTGGCTGAGGGGGACCTTGATAGGGCTGTCCAACTGGTTTTACATAGAATAGAGACGGGGGAACAGCTAACAAAGAAGGTAGAAAACATAATGTAGTCTTTTGATAGTTTTAACCTTTTGTCTTCCTTGACATTGGTAATATTGTGGAATTGGTTGTGGGAGGGGTTTATTTTGATTCTCAGTTAAATGTTTCAAACCCTTTGAATGTAATTTGAAATACCCTCTGACTACTCTTATCGCAGTCGGGAGAAATGTATGGGAAAGTGGAGCTCTGACACTATAGAAAGGGTGCTGTATATCAAAGTGAATGTTTTGATTCATCCTGTTATATTATACTGAGATAATGAGAAAATTTAATCTAATACTGGATCTTAAGTTGACACGGTATTTTGACCATATCACGAGGCCTGTCACCACCTGACACCAGTGATGACTCTAACTCAGTTCACCTGTAGAAGCCTTGTGATAAGGACAAAACGTTATCTCTGTTTAACCATAAGATCCAGTATAAGATTTAATTTTCTCATTATCTTAGCAAATTTGCTATATGTTATAAATTTAGCTGTGAAACATTGCCTTGTATATTATTTTGAGCAAAGCTAAAATACCAGTGAGCAGGACAATCCAGGTTTGCAATAATGAGACTCTTGAATGAACATTGGAAGCTGAGTATGATAGATGATGATCCATGTTTATGGAAGATAACATAGGTCAACTGTCTGTCAAAATTAGTGGATTGAAGAAGTTTGTTTCCTTAATTCACTAAATCTTACTTGAAATATTCCTTATTATGAAATATGTAATAAATTTTGATTTTGTCTATTATCAGACAAATAAGAAGAGTGCTAAAAGAAACCCAACAGTATTAGTAGCTGCCGATGGTATAAAAGATGCAATAGTTTCAAGGTAAGCTAAAACATGATGAAAATGACTTTGAAAAGGTGCTCCAAATCTCGCATTGGCTATAAAACATTTTTGTATCAAGAACATGATTTGAGTCCTTTGTTTACAATTCGGAATAATCTGCTTCTCATAATAATGCTTGTGAAACCATTTATTGATTACTAAACCACAGTTCCTGTGCTACATGTTTTGTGGGGTACCAGATGCTGAATGAAAGGTTATACATAAATATAATTGCTCACTTTGTTTTATGCAAATTTAGGTATGGGTATGTGGATGAAGATGAAGACAAAAGAACCCATCAACCAACATTACCCAAACAGGTGAGTAGGCTGACACTGTGTTTTACTTTATGAAAAATTTAGTGGAAGTAAAAGGATTTGTTTGTGTGTTTCTGGAATATTGTATTTTTGAATGCACCTTGCATGTTGGTAATTTCTATATTAAATACTAGTAAAGCATTGCTAACAAATAAAAAAGATATACAGCAATTTGCCATTACATAATCTTAGTAAATGTAACTGGTAAGATAACGTTCCATTCATGATGGCAAAAATAGGAATTCTTTAAATGCTATACAGAAATCTTTCTTATTAAACAACTTTTTAGGAGCCTAAGAAGCTTGTTATGTACAGAGACAGCCAGGTAGTGAGCAAAAGAGGAGAGAAATTCTCTGAAGTCAAGAGAGATGACTCTGAAGAAATGAAAAAGACTTATGTAAATCTGAAACCAGCCAGGAAATACAGATTTCATTGACCTCCAGGTGCAACTAATGCAATTTTGTCACTTCTGTCACAATTTTGTCACATCTAACACATGTCACTTCCATGGAAAGAATCCATGTGCTAATTGTAATTTTTATAAAGACATTTTGTGTGGTCACATGACACTTGATTGACATTACAAGAATATTTCCATGACTATACAAACTAAAGAAGCAGCAATTTTACATTGTATTCTATATCATTTGTATGTTAGATTTTTTTTTATTGAATAGTACTATGAAAACCTGTTTTTAAATGATTTATGATTTGCTCATTCATACAGACTTCAGGTGTACAGTACAGTACAGCAGTTTAAAAGTGTATTTATGGATAGGATATTTTTACCAAATGTGAAATTATATCTAATTATATGCATGATTTATAATATGTGAGTCAGGGGATGTGACTGAAATTATGTACCAGTACTCAGAGGTGAAGTGAAGAGATTTTTGTGTAGCAATACATATGTATGTGTAATTATTTGTCTAAAAAACAAAACTGAAGCACAACAATAGTGACAGTTCATGATGAGAAACAAGACTTTATAATTAATGAATCAACAAAAAGGTTCCTCTACAGCATTTTGAATTAATTGAAATATGTTTTACTTTTATTGATGTAGAAATGACTGGACCATATCATCATTTTATGCTAGTCTCCAGCAATCCATTGCCTTAGGTGTTGATTTTGCAAGATATCATAGTCATGCTGGTTGTCTTTCAGTTAGACAGTGATGTAATTTTTCCAGTAGTTTTGTATCACAGATGTTATCTCTCAAGCTTCATTTTGATTTTTCAACGTATCTTGATGTTGATTTTTTTAACAAAGCTTTATTTTGATTTTAGTAGAACTTTATTTTGATTTTTAAGTCAAAAAGTACACCAGGCTTATTGCTTCATTTATGATTGTTATATATCTTAGTATGGAGACATTTCATCAGATCAGGCCTGTAGGCAAGGTACAAAGAACCATCCCAGAACAGGTCCATTTTGAATGCCAATTGCATTTTAGGTTTGATTCCATTTCTCAGGTTGGGCCAATAAACTGGGTAAGAATGTCCACTTTTTTTTTTTTATAGAAAAGAACCCTCTTTGAAATTGCAAATAGTCCTGTTGTACATCATTCAATTAATGCCTTATTGGCACCAGTTTCAGTTTTTTGTCAAACATTAATTGAAAGTCATGTTACATTCAAAACATTTTTAAAATTTAATAATGCTGTTTGTCAACATTTATATAACTTGTAATGTCTTTATAGTTTTTAGGATTCTGTTTGTAGTGAAACATGTTATAACTTACAGAATTAAGTTACAGATGTTTAACCATCATATCGTTGTGGAGACGTTGTATGTCAAGGTTAGCAAGTCAATCTGAATTATGTATTTGTAATCCTGGTAAAACCAGTGCCTTGTTGTAGTCACATATTAATATTAGGGCAGTTCCTATCTTTGTGATAAACATAGAGTTCCAAAGTACTTGTTCATACAAATGCCAAGTTGTCTGACATGGTCGTTTTTACAATTTTCATAGAAATCAGTACCTTCATCTATGTAATGTAAATTTTGATGACAAATGCTTTATCATTATTAATAGTTTATTTTGCATAGGTATGAAATATTCTCACAATTTGTCATAAAAATTATACCTAAAATTATGGTGCATGATCAATAAATATAATGCTGTAGGCTTTGTTCATTATGCCTTTTACAGTTCCATCCATATGATGGTTCCCCTAACACTTGAACTCCTGTGCTTTTTGAGTGTTGTTTCATTTCAGAGATCATCACTGATGTGATGGTTGTGTGGATTATTGTTAAAAACAAATTTTATTATCATAATCACAGTGAAGCTGTCACCAGTCTTACATAGTACAAGTGTTTGCTTCTGAAACCCTCGAATTTTTTGTCATGATTTCACAGGTAAGCATGAACATATCTACTGAGCAAATGACTAGCACTGGTTGAAATGCTAAGCACATTTCAAATACTGAAAACAACTATAGCTGCCTAGGCAATACTTTATGTTCATTTTGACATAAAAAAACAGATCCAAAGATATTTTCTGACATTCTTCCAAATTATCTTTGTTGATCCATCCGCCATATTTGACCGTCTTCCAACAGAAAAAATCAGAAACCCATCAATGTAAACTTGAAAAATTATGAAAGTCTGCTGGAATACTCAAGCCACTCCCTATCTGCCCATGAAATCTTATTTTTAATCCTTGAGCACATCTCTTGAAACCAACATCTTCATCACTTCATTTGTACCTGAAATGGAAACATCATGCAGGTTGGATTACACAGGACCATTACCATATAATTTTTTAATGTACTGTGAAAAAATGTTACTATTAAGAGGCACAGTCATGATAAAATTGCTTCAACTGGAAATGGTCCAACTGATGTCAATTGGCATTCGGAATCGGATGTCAGTTTATAGTAAGTTGGACCACATTGGGCTTCCAAGTTAGATCAGTTCTTAGCAGGCCTATATTCAGAATTTTTGCCAAATGTTACATTTGTTTTCTAACACATGCAAGACATTAAAAAACTATAATCAATGAGTCTAGTAGAGTGAGGAAAAAATCAAAACAGAACCTGTGTTGTATTCTTACCTTCTAGTATCCTGTGCACCCTTATATCCCTCATGTACTGTTGCACTGAGTAGTCTTTGAGATAACCATATCCTCCAAATAGCTGTAATGCTTGGTCGCACACCTTTGGGAGGAAACAAAGATTAATATGTCGTCAAATTCCAACAAAAGAGTTCAGTAATATATCAAAAAGTGAGAACACTTTCATACACAAAATATGTTTAAACATGCTGGATGGTGAGTTTGGCATAGTGTTTGAGTTTTTCTGAATCTACCCAACATTTTACATCTTAAAATAAAATATTTCACTTACACGAACTGTTAGAATTTTGAAACAACATTTTAAAATTATTGAAATGCCTCTGTCATTGTTTTACATTTGACTTTAAAAGGCCAAAACGATGGACAATAGTTGCCACAAATTTTAATAGAAGATACAGAGTTCAATATGTATTAGTAATTTTACTTTTTTAATGAATATATTATGAAAGGTATTTGTTCAACATGCAATATCAGCTTTAATGACCTCAAATGTTTTTTCAAAAGTTTTTGTAAATGCAAGTCAGATGTGGTGGGTCTGACAAGTCTCTGAGACACTGGCATTTTTAATTGCCTTTATGTCAGCAGTTTCCCGATACGCAAGTGTTTTGAGCATGCGAGGGAACATATCTCACACACTTCTTCAGTTTTGGCAGCCCTGACACTGCCTGTCATCTACATTCACTGTCAGAATTTGTTGAAATCAGTGTGAGAGTTTTAACTTTAAAAAGCTTGGACTTTACCCCATACCTGAAAGCATTCTTCAGTTGTGTGTAACTTAGCCATGGAGCACAGGGACACAGCCTCAGGGGCATTGTTCTGTAGTGCCACTGCCGCCTGCCGCACCAACAACCTTGAGGTGACCAGGCTGGTGGCCATTTCTGCTATTTTAAACTGAAGGTACTGAAATTGGACAGAATCGGGTTCAAATTAGCATTAAATAAAATAAATATGACTGTTGACCACCCTGAGCTTCAGAGATAACTTGACACTAACCTCTTCACAATAGCCTATCTTCATCGTGTCAAGTTACCTCTGACCACATTTGATTGCCCCCACCGCCCGCCAATCAAATTTAAAGCCCGCACTCAATGACTCATTGAACGATCTAGNCAGTGTATGAAATTCAAGGAAATTACTAGCCAGACCGCCGGGCAGGTAACTCTGAGAAGTTACCAGCCCGGCCATGTAGTTACCTGCCCTAGTTATGATAACCCCTAGAGTTAAGAGAGGTATGCTGAGGGGGTCTAGAATGCATTCTTGGGAGAGCATGAAAGTAATGAAAGGGCAATATCGTGCCTTATGCATGGAAATTTAGAAATTGTTTGGATTTTCTACTGAATGATACCTTGTCAGTGTTGGATTTAGAGGGGGTCAGGGGGCTCCTGACGTCCCCCTTTTAATTTCTGTAAAAAAACTCACCTCTTTCACTAGTTGAATCATAGTTCTAAACCATACCAAATGGCACCATTCACCATCTAAAATACCAAAAATGTTCAGGGCCCTTGAGCGGGCGGGGGAGGGCGGGGGTAGTCAATTCAGTTTATGTTCACCCTGCAAGCTGTATCATTTCTTCTTCAATAATTTGTTCATAACTTTTATTCCGATTCCGTGATATCATTTGATTATAATTTTGCTTTTCTGTATAGCAACAAGTATGACCAAATATATATATTGTTGTCAAATAAATCGATCTCTGTGCTAACAATAAAGAAGAAAGAATTTAGCATGTAGGGTCCCTTTGAATATCGCTTTTAAGCTTTAAAAAGCGATCGGGAACAGTCCTGCACGCTAATGGCCCATAGACAGTCCTGCAGGGCCCCGTATCTCGAAAGCATTGCTTATTGAGAAAAGCTATATATATCACATAGAGGCTACAATATATTATATGGGGCGAGTATGGGCGAGTTATTGGATCGAGATGCTTGCGCTCGGTCGCAATGCGTGATACTTTCGAGTTACGGTTTTACAAAAAATGTTGCCGCTCGACTAATTGCAAATCGAAATCACCTTTCCATTGGTCCCAATTTGTTCTCTTTAGTTTGGTTCTGTCGTAATCTTTGTTAATTTTATTTCTTTCCTCAATTGTTTTTCTTTTGTGGACTTCTCTATCGGACTTGATAGAATTTTTTTCATTTTTGACAGCCCAAGATGAAAGCACGTGGGAAAAGAACTACATCTGACGCACGGCGTAAACTCGTACGTTCACTCATAATTTTGGGATTCAATTTTTTTGTAAAATTCTCCTTTAATTTGCCTCCGTTGTATTACTGTTGATTATAAGCACTTCATGTACCTATAAGTCTATTTAATCAATATCATAACTTTTTATACTTTCACATTTTTATTACTCTCGACCTACAAATTGCTGCTCGCGGTATCTCCTCTACACAAAACAATGACGTAACGTTATCTGCTGTGCACTGAAGCTGGTTAAGAACAATGTGCCTCGTTTCAAATTGTCTTTCAACTTCATATCACACAGACGGAACTTCGAAAACGAGGCCACTGAGAGGGAGACTTTTGGTTACATTTCGATACGAGCGTTCGATTGCAAGCTATGGTTAGTTCTTTGCTTCTATAAAAGTGGGTGAAAACAGTGAGTTTATTTGATAGTTTGCTGAAATCGCTTGTGAACATAGACAAAATAAAAGGTGAAAATAGGCTGTAAAAATAGCCAGCCCGTCGGGCGGGTAATCTGCAACTCTTACCCGCCCGGCCTGAAAGTTACCAGCCTCGGGCTGGCGGGCAGGCGGCCATTTCATACACTGGTAAGCATGAATCCATGGAAACAAGTGTTTTTACAGAAACTGTGACATTTAAAAAATATAACTATGGGAAATGGCACATATATGAATAGATCGAACATACTTAAGTTAAAATGCCCCAAAAACAAATTTATCATTAAGATATGTTTTGATTTTAGAAAGCTGGTTTAACAGTTAATTTCTGTCGATCAGTTTAATCATTCTTGTTAATGAATTCTTTATATTAACATTGTACAAGAAATTTACTTTCTAAAATATCTACAGAAAAAGAGAATTTATAAAAAAATCATTCCATATGGATTTGGGAGATGTTGAAAATAATACCTATATTTATCCTCCCACCATTGAGACCTTTCATTGCTATTTTAAACCCATTCCCTTCTCCTCCCAGCAGGTTTGTCCTTGGCACCTTACAGTCTTCAAATATCACAGCACGGGTGGGCTGAGAGTTCCAGCCTAACTGTACACATCAGAAAACAAAGGAATAATACAGAAATCAATGGACAAACTACTCACAATCAACTTTTTGCACACTGCAATTCACGTTATATTTTGTAGCCATCCTGCAGAAAATACAAAGCTCCTGGATAAGCACTCATGACGATACTTCAGGGCAAAGAGAACAATCTTTTAACTGAAATAGACAAATGTTAAAATTTACCAATCAGCTAACATCTAAAGATCACCTTTTTCTCCTTTTTACCAAAATGTAGTCCTGGAGAGCCTTTCTCCACCATTAGACATGAGATTCCACCAGGTCCTTTATCCCCAGTCCTACACATCACAATGTACACATCTGTGTCTCCTCCACCACTTTTAAATACCTGACAATGGGAAACAAAACTTTAATTAAATCACCAATATCACCTAGACTCTTTCTGAATACATAAGGGAAGTGCCACATTTGTAACGTTATAGAATATTATGCTTTTCTGCCTTCAAAGTACATGTAAAAGAATGACAAGGAACACATGACAACTAAGACAAATCCCCTATATAAGCAATGATTAAATTGTCTTTTGTACATATATCATGGGGTAGAAAAAACACCAGTACCTTAGTGCCATTCAAAATAAAATGATCTCCATCCACTTTGGCAGTGGTAGAAAGAGATGCAGCATCACTTCCACTTCCTAGAATTCAACAGAAAATTTTGGTTTGAAACCACATCAAGTAAATACCATAATTCACACAGACAATATTAATATTTAACACTTTTTGGTACATTTTTCATACTTTGCATACGTATTTATATCCTGTCAAATGTCTGTAGCCAGTAATTTCAAGGAGGGGGGGGGGGGGGGGTTCTATTTCTAAAAAAAGTGTAAATTTTTACAACAAAACCCAATAACAACTCAGATGTACTCCTAAATTCAAATTCATGACAGACAGTTTCCCACCCAACTCCACCCATCTACATTGTACAGACCTCTATATAAGAGTAAGAAGTAAAACTGCCTGTGATGTACTAGTGACACTGAAATAACTGAGCTTTTGCATAAAGAATACTGAAATACTTATTTATTTATTTAAAAAGTAAAAAAGTTACCTGGCTCTGTGAGACAGTATGAAGCTAAGGTTTCCATGGAGGCCATATTTGGCAGCCACTGCTCTCTCTGTGTATCATCTCCAAATGTGTCTACCATCCAGGCACACATGCTGGAACGGAAATTCACTTCAATAGTTTCATACAACATACAACATACAAATACTGGCCTTATTATTTTACTTTGGGTCTGATTTTCAACAGTGGATGAAATGTCAAAAATTAAAATCAGATATACAGTAGACTATATTTGTTCATGGACAAAATTACGTTATTATGTCCAAGATTTGTTGTAAGGATGTAGATCTACCTGCAGACTGTCCATACCAAACTAAAATTTACAAATTTCTCATAAAGCTCTCCTAAACAAACAAACATAAAATCAATATTTAAAGTTTGACTAATGACAAATGAATTTTTAGATTTCATTTATAGAATATCTATCCTTGTGATATATGTGTGTGTTAGTACCCTACTTGTGTATACTGAGGTAAGCTGTTGTGCTGGCACAGCCCTGTGAGAGAGCCTCAAATATTATTGATGCATCCAGACGACTAAGTCCACTTCCACCAAACTCTTCTTGGCAATAAACAGCACCAAAGCCAAGTGCAGCAGCTTTCTTCAGCACATCTACGGGGAAAATTTCCTGAAAATGTACTCTGCTATCTACATCCTAGTTTTAGAACAGATTTAAAAAAAATACAACACATAACACACTATACAGAACATTTCTTTGCAAATGCCAATTTAAAAGTATCAACCAAAGTAGATATTTATAGGGGTGTGACTGAAATGCGCAATACACTGCAATACAGCGCAACACAGCGCAATACACTTGATAACACAAGTCCAGTTGCAAGTAAACACAGGAAATGGTAATCTCAAATAAAATAGGGTGATATAAAAGCAAAATATAGTACATAGTAATTAATATTGCTGATACAACTTGACAATTTTTTCATTGTTTTGTCAGCCGCTATGTTGGCGAGTAGCTCTTCTTGGCCAGTAATATATCCAAGAAGAGCCACTCGCCAACATGGCTGCCAACAGGACAATATAAAAGTCTTGCTGATTTGTTAAGTTATATCAACGATATTACTTACCTAGTAATATAGGTTGTTTTTATATCACCCTACTTTGCTGGGAATGGTCATTTCTTTAGTGTAATTGCAACTGGATTTGATTTTTGAAGTGTATTGCGCTGTGTTGCGCTGTATTGCGGTGTATTGCGCATTTCAGTCATACCGTATTTATAGTGCTGACCAATAACATAATCTCACTAAAGCAAAATGGAGGATGTTACAGGGAATAATTTCAAATATTTCTTCCTTCAATTTTCTAGGTTCAAATACATTCTCTTACTTCCTGGTCCCACTGAGCCATGTGAGGAGACATCTCATTAGCAGCAAAGTCTTTTGCTAATTTCTGGATCTGCTGCTGTTCTTCATTTAATCCCATAGATGCTATAACATATGAAATAACAATCATCATACATGTACAAAGAGCCAAGAAATTTAAATAAAAAATAATAATTCAATAATAATAATAATCAGACTGCTACACAGAGCTAGCTTATGAGAACGGCACAACCAGGTGCACATAATTATCCCATTGTTCTGACACTATGTATATATAATAATGAACTGCTGTATAAATACATGTAGAACACTCTGACATGAATTAAGGTGCACTTTCAATATTTGAACATTTAATCATGTATCTAAACATAAATGTCACTTAACTGGAAATGTTAATGCCGAGATACAAAAATGGATAAGGTAAATGGATACGAAATTTACAGCCATCAACCGCTCCAACAGCTCAGCCACCCTCAGTGGCAAAGTTAAAGGTGTAGTTAGTAAGTTACACAACACGAACGAAAAGTTGATTAATATTGCATAGCGACTATTTGGTGATATGAACCACGTGTAACTAATACTTACGATCTATACAAGAAACCACCGACATGCATCTTCTGTGGAGTGGTAGTTTACCCTGACAACGAGTGTATAAATGGGAGAACCGACCACATAAACGAAACGACCTTCGCAATGTGGCCATGTTTACAGGCAACGTTCTCATAGATGGCGCTTCAATTCATGGTAGCTCGATTGTCTTAATTTATTTGTATGAAAGGGATCTTTGAAAACGTTTAAACAGGACATGGAAAAAAAGGCTCCCCTATGGATAACACTTTTCTTTCCGTCAGACTATTTTTATGTTTATTTTTACTGGTGTTTTTCATACGAGGAAAAGCTCAAAACGCTGATTTAAAATTTTGTTCTTAAACAAATTCGTCAAGAAAATAATTTTCAAGCCCTTTATATTTTGATAAAAAGTAGGGCCTACTGTAGAAATATTGTAAAGTAAAATAAAATATGGGTGAATTAAAAATAATCAATGAGACATACTTAATATTATTANAATGCCTTGAATTCTTTGCAAAAAAGCAAATTAAGAACAAGTCAAGTATATGATGCCCACCATTTTTTTGTTTCTTTCTTGTAAATTTGAGTAAATAACTATTGCCTGTCAATCCATGTAATAACAATGATACCTTTGGCCCAGAATCTGACAATTTTATAATGTAGTTCAGGTTGCTGGTGATGTGAATATCAAGGCCTCTACTAAGATTATAAGGTTTACAGATCCAGTGGTTGTCAAGTCCCCTAAAAGGAAGGTAAAAAAATTATATAACTCACATCTGGTTTATTCTTAAATAAATATCCATAAATGCAATTGCAGTTTTTGATGGAACAATACAAAATGTAATGTGAACTCAAATTGAGAACAATGTGCACAAGACAATGCATATTGTATAATTTAGATACAAATGTGTTGTTTTCAACTCATGCTGACTCTTTTAAGATAAAAAACAATACAATTATACATAGTTGCAATAGTGTGTGGGGGTTTGATTCACATTTCTTTTTATGAGAAATATCTTACTTGTATATAAAGGAGTGTCATTCAGGATGATATAGAATGTATTTTAGTTTACATTACTTTTTCTAATATGCTTTCAACACTTTTATGGACATTTTTTTTAAATAAAACATACTTAGACTCCCGTTTCTGGAAAAGTGATGCAAACTGGGGAAGTTCAGTACTCAGGTTATAGGTCTGTGATAACCAATATGGCTGACTCTCCAATTCATCTTGCTGTTCAGTTGCTGAAGAAACTCTCCTAGCAACAATAGGCATCAGATCTTTGACAGTCAATACTGCCTCATGAGGAAACTGGTTTATAAACTTCTCTGGCATTTCTTCACTAAATTCTCTAAAAGAAATAAAGTCAAATACCTGAAAAATCTTCTGAACACAGATTAACAATGAAGCTGACATTCCTGTTCAAATGAAAGAATACCAAATTTATTGCCAAACAAGAATTCTGGATTTTATTACAGTTGTCTTTTATAGAGAAGAAATTTTTAAAAGTTTACCATGTTATAGCCTGAAAGGAAAAGGGGCTTACTGTAAATTTCCTATAGCACATTAGTATGTACTTACTTGTGATCAAAAAAATGTTCCATTAGCCACAAGATGTCTGCATCCTTTGCATTGTTAACTAGTTCAAATCTGTCACTAGTTAAATATTGCTGGAGATATTGCTCATCTGTAAACACTTTGATTCTTCTGTCTCCAGGTAATGGTGGAAAGGTCTTGTCTAGATTTGGCAATGGTTCTTCTCTCCTGTATTTCTAAAATTGAAAAGTTCAACCAATTACAAGCAACGCCATGTATTAAGTAAAAGGTACGTTAATGATTGACTTCAAATAGACAGGAAGTTTATACTCACCTTCTTACTAGACTGCCTGCTTTCTTGGCTCTGAACAATATTAAAACACTCTAAAGCTTGACATCCAAACAATAATTCTTCATGGGTAATCAAACGTTATTAACCAGCGTAGCTTTATCAATTCAAGTTAACATTTATCTACAATTGTAACATCTGTAACAGAACAAGATGAAAAAGGAAATATGGATAAAGCTGGCTAGATCAGCCTTACTTCAAAGTACTCCTCTCCTGGCTCTTCCTGCTGGTGGCCAATATATGTCATGTCTGCTGGCACCCAAGGTAACAGCTTGGCTTTCTTTACCAGTGGGTCATCTGTATTTTCTGCATAGTCTCTAGTAATCTCTTCTGTAAAATATCATGGAAGTTCTGTTTAATCTCCTCAGTATGACATTGGTGTATAAAAGACTTAACTAGCACATGTCTATGTAGGTTAATCCAATTCTCATCTTCACCCTAAGTGAAAAAAATTCTCATTCCCTAAATAGTTTGCTTTGCCAAAATTGCTTAGTAAGTTTCTCATCAATGTCTGTTGAAATAGCATAAATAAAGAACTATGACAGTACCTCCTTCCTCTAAATTTTTGACTGGAAATAATATGGAGAATGTTAACTGCATGGGCACATAGAAAAAAGGCACCAATCTACAGCTAGGTTCATATGAGTGCTGTATTCTGGATCCAAACTCGTCCATAATGTACCAAACTGCAAAGGATTCCTCGCTGCCCTGAAAATGATTGAAATGTGTTATTATTTTTATCATTATTTCTGAACTGTTTGCTAGCCTTTTGAAGCTCATCATCTGAAGAATATGATATCTCATGTTTATGTGCGTAAATGTTTGTATTCACTTTGATAAGTCTGAGGGTACATAAGCACATAAACCACTAAAATGGTAATAAGATATGTGGTAAAATGGAGTGTGAACAATCTATTTGACATTCAAGTGTTCACAATGCTCTGTAAATAATGCCACTTACAATAAAGACATATACATGCGGTTTAAATCAACCATTCATTACAAGCTGATATTTCAAATGAAAACCTTACACTGTTCGAAGTTTTCACAAACAGACAATTTCTGTGGAATGGCTCTGGATTTGCTTAACAATGTTTGGTTTCTCTGTATAATAGTGAAATAAGGTGCACAAGTACAAGTGTTTAAATGAACTATTATAGTCATATAAAACTGCACAACTACCCACCTTGGGTGCATTTGCAAAACTGTAGGTTTGATTGTACTTCCACATTTCATTAAAAATTTCTTCCACTATTTCTTCCTTGGTTTTCCCCTCAGTTTTCAAGTCCATGATACCAGCCATTCTTTCTGCCAAGCCAGGTACAACACGCAGCTGTGCCCTAGCTTTATCTGCACTGTATGACCAGGCATGGTCTATCAGGTAAATGCTAAAATTATATTAGCCAGAGTTTTGAAAACATATTTTTCTGCACCTGTTCACTTTGCTTTTGCCACAATAACAACTAATGGTCAAGTGAACTTCTTAATTTTGGAAACTTTTACAATATATGCAACATTAATTAGATATTTTAATTTACATCTTAAACACTTCCTTAATAAAGCAGTAAGTAAACTACACAAGTAAAAGGAAGTCTTTCTGATTGCAAGTTCAATCAAAACATTATTGAAACCCCTTACTGTTTCTCATCCAAATAATCAACACCCTCATCATCAGTCACTGCTGCTTTCCATGAATACTTTCCTGTTTCTTCACCATCCTCATCAACATGTTCCACTCTCATAAGACCAAATACACTTCCAGCATCAAACACCTGAAGTGTAAACATAACTGTATCATCGTGCATGGACAAATAATGAACAGCTAGTAAGTTTTGAAGTTAAAACTTACGTGTACAGCTATTACAAATTTATACATGCTTAAAATCTATATAATCTATTTACTGTCTAAAGTATTGGGACTTAACAGTGATGTGCTTTACCAACAGGAAGGTACTACTTCACAAATTTGTTGCGATACAGTTGACTTACTGACAGTTTAAGATGATCCGAAATTTTCTTGTTAATGTAACATAATCAGTTACATATATATATACCTCATCTTTTAATTTGTCATGAAGTTTGTGCCAATACCTCTCTGGAACAGCCGCACTTTCCAGCTGTACCCTGTGTAGCTTTACAAAATCTTCATAAGAAAACTGTACTTGGGGCTCAGCTGTAGCGTGCGGCATCTTGAGTACACGTTGCCACCAATGAGTACGTTAGAGGTGAACGACATCAACAAAGGCAACCATGTATCTTTAGTATCTTTACGTATTAAAAATTAAAAATTAATTATACTAAATCATCATGATGAGTATATAATAATCTTATATGAGCAAAGAACCCGAGATGGGGTGATTTTGTTTCTTAATACACTACATGTCTTGTTGATTGTATGTCGTTCTTTAAAGCTAAACCTATTTTTGGTAGTTTCAATGCAGCGGGTGTTTTGCAAAAAGAAAGCTCGCGAATATGTGTTTAGTTTTAGTATTCTGCAAAATGTGAACTTTATATTGTTTTGCTGCCAAGATAACAAGGGATATTTGTAATTAAGGTGTTCCTTACGTGCAGTTTGGTGCTTTTCTTGAGTGTGGACAACGGATTGTTCCAATACGTACACCTACTGCTGGTAGGTTTGAAATTAAATAAGTACTGTACGTGAGATGTTTTGAAGAAAAGAGTCAAGGGCACTATCTTCGGACTAGTTGAAGTAAGGCAGTTAAATTTAAACTTGCTGCGGCATTTTGTTACAGTGTACCACTGAATCTGCTTTATTATTTTTATTTTTATTAACATTAATTAATTATGTTTAATTTCAGATAACTGACTGAGTGTAGTAAAACATAAGGACATTTGGCCAGAAACCGAGATGAGAAAGGAGAAAGTCGTCAAAGATTCTTTATTTACGTTTTTGCAGCAAGAGGCAACGGGTGTTTCAATCAGGTACTGTGCTGGTGTAACATGACAGAGAGTCCCCATGGATAGTCTGCTTCCCATTAATTTGTACAGCTACGCCTCACCCTAGAAATTGACCCCCTGAGGTCTGGCTAACCCTAACCATTATAACTAAATGTAAGGTGGACTTTCTGTTACACGGGCCCTCATTTGCATTACAATGGTTCAGGAGTTACGCCTTTGATTTAAAATTTATAAACACATTTCTTGGCCAACCAATTGAAATGTCTGTCATTTTTCAACATGGATGAATGAACACATTTTATGGTGATAATTTATTGGTTTGGTTTTAGGGGTGTTTTTCAGTTAAATGTGATTTACCGTAGGTTCACATGATATGTACATGCATGTCAAGTAATACACTGCAAGATATGCTTTGAACACCACTCACTGATACTTGGGTGTAGTGGCACATGTAGCTCAGTTAAAAGTGTATTATCTATACATAACTCTGATATTTCAGTGCTGTGGATGATATAGTCCTTAATTACATAGTCAGTGTATTAGAGGACTTGGGTACAGAAGGCATTGATGAAGAAGGATTTGATATTGATGAATTCTGTGAAATGATCACTGCATATTTACCAGGATTCGAAGATGTAGATAGGTAAGGTTCATGGTGATCTTTGCTGTATGTTTAGCAGGCATAAATACTTTTTTTGTTCTCACTCCTTGGCGTTTTTCAACTCCTCAGAATTTGTATTTATTAATGGCTACTACTGATTGCCATGAAATCTTGATCGTGCAACTGTACTCGTATCATTCAAATTACCATTTTTACTTGGTCAATTAGATTGTAAGTAACATTGCAAAATCTCAGCTTTGTTTGGCAAATATTAGTCAAACTATATATTAGTATTTTGTATACCATTGATCTCTTTATGGAATCACACACTACTAATTGGGATATTAAAGCAATAATAACTCTTCCTTTGAGATTCAAAAATCCGCATGAAATACATTGTAAAAAACGCATGGAAATATATTCTATTGTATTTTACCACTAAAACGGCCGTTATTGTAGGAAAACTAAAATCTGTGCTTGTCAATAGGGCTTACGATGCCTTTTTTCCGGTCGACAAGTGCATTCGTTGCTAATGACGTAATGGTGTCACGCGGATTCTCGCGTTCATTCGAGACCAAAATAACATGGCGCCAAACGCATTAGTGCAGACGCAGACGTAAGTTGCGAGTTTTTGTACAGTGCGTCGGATAACGAAAAGCCCAGAATGGCACACATTGTGGATATAAATGCATTTTTAACAAAAAGACGAATATATCTCATGAATCTTATATAGTGTTGTTGTTGTCTGCTTTTCCCGCGGTTTTAAGTAGGTCACCAGTGACTTTGCAATGTCAGAGAGAGCTCCGTCAGTTAAAATCTCTTAAGAGATTTTAACAAAAAACCGTACGTTTAGGAAAAAAACCCTGGATTAACTTTGAATGCAGGAATGGGGTCGTTGGCCATTGGTAAGTACGGGAAAATTGCCGTTTTTTCCAGGAAAATCCAATTTTTGGCCAAAACGAAGAGTTATTATGACTTTAAAACCCAGGTTGTTTTCACAGTGTCACATGACTTTCAACTTACTGTTTTTTTTTCCAGTTCCAAGGTTTGTGAATGGATATTCACATTAGCAAAAAGACTTGCTGAAGTTCAGAATGAAGGTAGGTGATATGTTTTGAAACTGGACTTGTGGGACATAAGATTATTGTGTTCACAATGCTACGTCTCATCAAATATGTATTTTTGAAAGATAAGTGTAGTGAAGTGGGAAAAAATTTTGGTTAAATACTTTTCATTCTGTTTCCACACTGTCATCTTCATATCTAATTGTTTCACATTTGTTCTTTACAGTGCCCACTACAGCAACATCAACAAATAAAGATGAAGACAGAAACTCCAATTTTCATATACCTGGAAAGCCAAAGGACAAGTCTGTTTCAGCAGATTTAGATACAAGTGAAACCACAACAATATCAGCACTATCACAAAAACGAGCTCACAGTATATCAGAGACATCTGAGGACTCAGTAGATTCAGTTGGAGCTGCTGCTCCAAGTTTGGACTCTCAAGTTCGTACATTTTTTTCTGTCTGTATGTAATCAACTGAATTGTAAAATTTATACACCTTTGTTTTCTTGAACTGCCAGGTTTTCTTAAATTTGAAAATAACATAAATGCATATGTTAAACAGTTTTAAATTGCAAATCTATATATGTATTTTTAGGATCACGTAGAACAAGCTCAGGTGTCATTACTACTAGAAATGTTCCCGTCTTCCTGCAGTATAGAGGTCACTCACTGCCTCAAGGTGGCTGAGGGGGACCTTGATAGGGCTGTCCAACTGGTTTTACATAGAATAGAGACGGGGGAACAGCTAACAAAGAAGGTAGAAAACATAATGTAGTCTTTTGATAGTTTTAACCTTTTGTCTTCCTTGACATTGGTAATATTGTGGAATTGGTTGTGGGAGGGGTTTATTTTGATTCGCAGTTAAATGTTTCAAACCCTTTGAATGTAATTTGAAATACCCTCTGACTACTCTCCTTACCTAAGTCAGGAGAAATGTATGGGAAAGTGGAGCTCTGACACTATGGAAAACTGTATGTCATAGTGAATGTTTTGATTTATCCTGTTATATTTTACTGAGATAATGAGAAAATTAAATCTTATACTGGATCTTAAGTTGACACGGCGTTTTGACCATATCACGAGGCCTGTCACCACCTGGCACCAGTGACGACTCTAACTCGGTTCACCTGTAGAAACCTTGTGATAAGGTCGAAATGTTATCTCTATTTAACCATAAGAACCAGTATGAGATTTATTTTTCTCATTATCTTAGCAAACTTGCTATATGTTATTAATTTAGCCGTGAAACATTGTCTTGTATGTTATTTTGAACTAAGCTATAATACCAGTGAGCTAGACAATCCAGGTTTACAATGATGAGACTCTTGAATGAACATTGGAAGCTGAGTATGATAGATGATGATCCAATATTTATGGAAGATAATATAGGTCAACTGTCAGTCAGAATAAGTGACGCTGGATTGAAGAAGTTTGTTTCTTTAATTCACTAAATCTTATTTGAAATATTCTTTATTATGAAAAATGTAATTAATTTTGATTTTGTTCATTATCAGACAAATAAGAAGAGTGCTAAAAGAAACCCAACAGTATTAGTAGCTGCCGATGGTATAAAAGATGCAATAGTTTCAAGGTAAGCTGAAACATGATGAAAATGACTTTGAAAAGGTGCTCCAAATCTGGCACTGGCTATAAAACATTCATGTATCAAGAACATGATTTGAGTCCTAAGTTTACAATTCGGAATAATCTGCTTCTCATAATAATGCTTGTGAAAACATTTATTGATTACTAAACCACAGTTCCTGTGCTACATGTTTTGTGGGGTACCAGATGCTGAATGAAAGGTTATACATAAATATAATTGCTCACTTTGTTTTATGCAAATTTAGGTATGGGTATGTGGATGAAGATGAAGACAAAAGAACCCATCAACCAACATTACCCAAACAGGTGAGTAGGCTGACACTGTTTTACTTTATGAAATATTTAGTGGAAGTAAAAGGATTTGTGAGTGTGTTTCTGGAATATTGTATTTTTGGATGCACCTTGCATGTTGGTAATTTCTATTATATTAAATACTAGTAAAGCATTGCTAACAAATAAAAAAAGATATACAGCAATATGCCATTACATAATCTTAGTAAATGTAGCTGGTAGGATAACGTTCCATTCATGATGGCAAAAATAGGAATTCTTTAAACGCTATACAGAAATCTCTCTTATTAAACAACTTTTAAGGAGCCTAAGAAGCTTGTAATGTACAGAGACAGCCAGGTAGTGAGCAAAAGAGGAGAGAAATTCTCTGAAGTCAAGAGAGATGACTCTGAAGAAATGAAAAAGACTTATGTAAATCTGAAACCAGCCAGGAAATACAGGTTTCATTGACCTCCAGGTGCAACTAATGCAATTTTGTCACTTCTGTCACCATTATGTCACATCTAACACATGTCACTGCCATGGAAAGAATCCATGTGCTAATTGTAATTTTTATAAAGACATTTTCAGGCCTACCCAACTACCAGACTCGGCACATAAGGATCCTGAATTTACCGGTATACTGGACCACACTACCCGTTTTCAAGGTGTGTGTTAGATCGCATTTCAGAGTATCAGTCAGAACACCGACAGGATGAGCCTGCGGTCGTCCTACAAAGTTTGTTCTGGGGTATGACACTCCGAAATGCGATCTGACACACACCTTGAAAACGGGTAGTGTGGTCCGATATACCGGTTATTTCAGGATCCTTATGTGCCAAGTCTGGTAGTTGGGTAGGCCTGATCTTGTGTGATCACATGACACTTGATTGACATTACAAGAATATTTCCATGATTATACAAACTAAAGAAGCAGCAATTTTACATTGTATTCTATATCATTTGTATGTTAGATTTTTTTACTGAATAGTACTATGAAAACCTGTTTTTAAATGATTTATGATTTGCTCATTCATACAGACTTCAGGTGTACAGTACAGTACAGCAGATTAAAAGTGTATTTATGAATAGGATATTTTTACCAAATGTGAAATTATATCTAATTATATGCATGATTTATAATATGTGAGTCAGGGGATGTGACTGAAATTATGTACCAGTACTCAGAGGTGAAGTGAAGAGATTTTTGTGTAGCAATACATATGTATGTGTGATTATTTGTCTAAAAGACAAAACTGAAGCACAACAATAGTGACAGTTCATGATGAGAAACAAGACTTTATAATTAATGAATCAACAAAAAGGGTTCCTCTACAGCATTTTGAATTAATTGAAATATGTTTTACTTTTATTGATGTAGAAATGACTGGACCAAATCATCATTTAATGCTAGTCTCCAACAATCCATTGCCGGAGGTGTTGATTTTGCAAGATATCACAGTCATGCTGGTTGTCTTTCAGTTAGACAGTGATGTAATTTTTCCATTAGTTTTGTATCACAGATGTTATCTCTCAAGCTTCATTTTGATTTTTCAACATATCTTGATGTTGATTTTTTAACAGAGCTTTATTTTGATTTTAGTAGAACTTTATTTTGATTTTTAAGTCAAAAAGTACACCAGGCTTATTGCTTCATTTATGATTGTTATATATCTTAGTATGGAGACATTTCATCAGATCAGGCCTGTAGGCAAGGTACAAAGAACCATCCCAGAACAGGTCCATTTTGAATGCCAATTGCATTTTAGGTTTGATTCCATTTCTCAGGTTGGGCCAATAAACTGGGTAAGAATGTCCACTTTTTTTTTTATAGAAAAGAACCCTCTATGAAATTGCAAATAGTCCTGTTGTACATCATTCAATTAATGCCTTTTTGGCACCAGTTTCAGTTTTTGTCAAACATTAATTGAAAGTCATGTTACATTCAAAACATTTTTAAAATTTAATAATGCTGTTTGTCAATATTTATATAACTTGTAATGTCTTTATAGTTTTTAGGATTCTGTTTGTAGTGAAACATGTTATAACTTACAGAATTAAGTTACAGATGTTTAACTATCATATCGTTGTGGAGACGTTGTATGTCAAGGTTAGCAAGTCAATCTGAATTATGTATTTGTAATCCTGGTAAAACCAGTGCCTTGTTGTAGTCACATATTAATATTAGGGCAGTTCCTATCTTTGTGATAAACATCGAGTTCCAAAGTACTTGTTCATGAATATAAATGCCAAGTTGTCCGACATGGTCGTTTTTACAATTTTCATAGAAATCAGTACCTTCATCTATGTAATGTAAATTTTGATGACAAATGCTTTATCATTATTAATAGTTTATTTTGCATAGGTATGAAATATTCTCACAATTTGTCATAAAAATTATACCTAAAATTATGGTGCATGATCAATAAATATAATGCTGTAGGCTTTGTTCATTATGCCTTTTCCAGTTCCATCCATATGATGGTTCCCCTAACACTTGAACTCCTGTGCTTTTTGAGAAAAGTGGATTTCATATTTTAAAATTGAAATGGCTTCCCACTGTAATAAGTGTTGTTTCATTTCAGAGATCATCACTGATGTGATGGTTGTGTGGATTATTGTTAAAAACAAATTTTATTATCATAATCACAGTGAAGCTGTCACCAGTCTTACATAGTACGAGTGTTTGCTTCTGAAACTCTCAAATTTTTTGTCATGATTTCACAGGTAAGCATTGAAATATCTACTGAGCAAATGACTAGCACTGGTTGAAATGCTAAGCACATTTCAAATACTGAAAACAACTATAGCTGCCTAGGCAATACTTTATGTTCATTTTGACATAAAAAAAACAGATCCAAAGATATTTTCTGACAGTCTTCCAAATTATCTTTGTTGATCCATCCGCCATATTTTACTGTCTTCCAACAGAAAAAATCAGAAGTCCATCAATGTAAACTTGAAAAATTATGAAAGTCTGCTGGAATACTCATAAGCCACTCCCTATCTGCCCATGAAATCTTATTTTTAATCCTTGAGCACATCTCTTGAAACCAACATCTTCATCACTTCATTTGTACCTGAAATGGAAACATCATGCAGGTTGGATTACACAAGACCATTGCTATATAATTTTTTAATGTACTGTGAAAAAATGTTACTATTAAGAGGCACTGTCATGACAAAATTGCTTGAACTGGAAATGGTGCAACTGATGTCAATTGGCATTCGGAATCAGATGTCAGTTTATAGTAAGTTGGACCACATTGGGCTTCCAAGTTAGATCAGTTCTTAANATTTTTAAAGAGACAATGTCTGAGATTTTGCCTGAAGGAAGAGACTGTGATTTTATAGACTTGACATGTAACTTATGAAAAGCATCTTACCTGACATTAACAAGGGTTTCTGGTTTAAAATTCAATTTAATGAAAATATTTTTAAAAATTGAAATGAGGCAAAAAAAGACTTTACTAGTAGAAAAATGCCTTGACTCCAGGAATAAGTGAAAAGTCATAGGACTGTTGATATTTTTTCTTGATGTGAATCATGTAACAATTGATATAAGACACACTTATTAATGTTTAAATACAATATTATAACATTTTATAAAAATTTTCTTTGTTGTCTTTTTGTATTATTTGTTGGGTTATTGTTGGACTGATGTTGGTTTTTAGTAGAACCAACGTAAATGCACTGTTGGTTACAGGTTGGGAAATTGTTGGACCAATGTTGGTTATTAGTTGGCCCAATGTAGGGCCAACGCAGTTTGGTTGGGTAATTGTTGGACTGATGTTGGTTATTTGTAGAACCAACGTAAATACACTGTTGGTTACAGGTTGGGTAATTGTTGGATCAATGTTGGTTATTAGTTGGCCCAATGTAGGGCCAACGCAGTTTGGTTGGGAATACGTTGGCAATGCGTTGGCATTAAAAAGACGTTCAGCCAACCGTTGGCCAAAGTGAGCACTTAGATGGAAACCCAACGTTGGGCCAACGTTGCACGGTCAACCAAGGCAACGTTGGGCCAACGTTGGCCCAACGTATGCTTGCTATCTGGGTATACAGAACATTTCTTTGCAAATGCCAATTTAAAAGTATCAACCAAAGTAGATATTTATAGTGCTGACCAATAACATAATCTCACTAAAGCAAAATGGAGGATGTTACAGGGAATAATTTCAAATATTTCTTCCTTCAATTTTCTAGGTTCAAATACATTCTCTTACTTCCTGGTCCCACTGAGCCATGTGAGGAGACATCTCATTAGCAGCAAAGTCTTTTGCTAATTTCTGGATCTGCTGCTGTTCTTCATTTAATCCCATAGATGCTATAACATATGAAATAACAATCATCATACATGTACAAAGAGCCAAGAAATTTAAATAAAAAATAATAATTCAATAATAATAATAATCAGACTGCTACACAGAGCTAGCTTATGAGAACGGCACAACCAGGTGCACATAATTATCCCATTGTTCTGACACTATGTATATATAATAATGAACTGCTGTATAAATACATGTAGAACACTCTGACATGAATTAAGGTGCACTTTCAATATTTGAACATTTAATCATGTATCTAAACATAAATGTCACTTAACTGGAAATGTTAATGCCGAGATACAAAAATGGATACGGTAAATGGATACGAAATTTACAGCCATCAACCGCTCCAACAGCTGAAGGAGCCTTCACCCTCAGTGGCAAAGTTAAAGGTGTAGTTAGTAAGTTACACAACACGAACGAAAAGTTGATTAATATTGCATAGCGACTATTTGGTGATATGAACCACGTGTAACTAATACTTACGATCTATACAAGAAACCACCGACATGCATCTTCTGTGGAGTGGTAGTTTACCCTGACAACGAGTGTATAAATGGGAGAACCGACCACATAAACGAAACGACCTTCGCAATGTGGCCATGTTTACAGGCAACGTTCTCATAGATGGCGCTTCAATTCATGGTAGCTCGATTGTCTTAATTTATTTGTATGAAAGGGATCTTTGAAAACGTTTAAACAGAACATGGAAAAAAAGGCTCCCCTATGGATAACACTTTTCTTTCCGTCAGACTATTTTTATGTTTATTTTTACTGGTGTTTTTCATACGAGGAAAAGCTCAAAACGCTGATTTAAAATTTTGTTCTTAAACAAATTCGTCAAGAAAATAATTTTCAAGCCCTTTATATTTTGATAAAAAGTAGGGCCTACTGTAGAAATATTGTAAAGTAAAATAAAATATGGGTGAATTAAAAATAATCAATGAGACATACTTATTATTATTATTATTATTATTATTATATTTTTTATTTAAGTCGGCAGTCCCATCTCTAGCCAAAACGTGACATGATATTGACAGTCTTGGATCACGAACATAATTATTTATACCTATTATTGATTGAAAATGTGTATTGAAAATGTGATCGAACTAATTTAATGAATAGGGGCTTGGCCTACTTAGCGTCATTAAATCTCCTCTTTTTCTAGAATGTATTAAATACAATGCCAAAATTTTCTATCAACTAGAAAAGCACTCCGAGAGCGCAGACCTCCGCCAAGGCGGCAATTTATTATTATTATTATTGATTGATTATTGATCCGGATCACCACCAAAAACTAATCACTTCTAAGTTAACCCATTTCTGACCTACCCTGAAAAGTTCATCAAAATCGATCCATAACTTTTTGAGTTATGTTGATGACAGACAAACAGACAAACGGGTGAAAACATTCGCTTTATTTTACTGAAAAGTATTAGGCCCCTAAGCCTGCAATATAGCATGAAACCAGTTTTCTAAATATTTACCAGCGATAGTTCAGATATAATATAATTTAATGTTTGACAAAATTGGTTTTGCACAGAAATTATTTTGCAATTGATTTTACCCAAGAGCAAAATATTGAATGAATTTTACGTATGTCTTTCATAATCTTTACGTGCTTAATTTCATAAATATTAATGATAACATATGTTTTGGATTAATTTAGTGTGTAAATCAATGTCTTTCGATTTAACTTACGTAACCAGTTTGCTTTACTGTTTTGCGTGATGCCAATTTTTCTGAAAAACCCTTAGGAAATATTTATAATGCTACCGCAGTTGTTATATTTTTTTATATTTCAATATCGGATTTAAAAAGAAAAAGTAAATCAGTCAGCTGGGGCAGTAGAGCTCTTTTAACAAACGGATTTTAAAAAGCGAATTCCAAAACATGTAGGCCTACAGCATGCGCGCTTATTACTCATAAAACGTGAACTGAACTAAAATGAATACAGAAATCATTTGGTTCACGTAGAACCAAGCCTCCGTCTTTGGAAGGAACTTTTGTTAGGCAGGTCACCGATTTTTTCGCATGCTTTGTCAGGATATCTGTGATTTTTGCGATTACAGAAATATCTTGTGCGACCTCATATATTAAAAATAGTACTAAACGCATGGAATTAACTGTCCTGATACAATTAAGAAAGAAGTTCAGGTCACAAGGCTGGGTGCCAGGGAGTTTGGAGGCAAAGGAAACAATAGCTGTTTGGGTAAACTGAATGCAAAAAAATGACAACAACGACATTAAGAAAGTACACGGTTTTTGCGTCACAATAATACAGGGACGATATATTTTGCGAGAATTTCAATGTCACAAAATGGTTTTTTCTGAACTTGCTTTTAATTTGGTTAATATTATGATAGTAATATAAATTTTAGAACCAAAAATAAAATCAATCATGGAAAATGATGAAAATGGATTGTAAAAATGAATACTGGAAAGATGTATTTTACCCCCAAATTGGTAGCTGTAAAATCAAGGAGTTGTATTATAGGACTACATTTCCTTAGTAAAATGAAGGGATTTATCTGTAGATAGGCCATATGCAAAAAATGCAACAATTTCCGATATGGTTTCCGTATCTGTATCTGAATTTTAAAATAATGCTACAGATCTTACACATTATACAGTTCCATGTGAAATTTAGACCACAGTTCGTGACTAGCATTGGACATTGTTTGTTAATCCAGGGGAAAATTATCTTTATTCTATAATTAGGAACATTTTCGATTTAAATCACCATAATACGCATGAAGAGAAAAACCCATCATGCACATAAAGTGACGTGACTAGTCTATGGAATCAAAAATTCATGATGGGACTAAATCTCTCTCTCATTTTCTCTCTCTCTCTCTCTCTCTCTTTCTTTTCTCTCTCTTTCTCTGTTCGAGTTTTGACGGCTGTCAGTGTGCTGTTCCACTCCAGCACCTCCACCCAGCTGCCAGTGACCTCTCTCGACATCGCTATCAGGTGCAACCAACACAAAATATGCACTTGATGGAGTGAGAATATGGGATTGTCTGTCATCGCTTTTCAGAAAGGCATTTTCTCGTCTGTCGATATAGGATAACTGAAAACAACAAGTGTATATCCTCCCGGTAATTTACCTAAGGAATGCACCAAGGCTCCTTGGATTTCGCGGACCCCGCTTGCAGACAGCGGGTGCTATCTCTTTCCTCTTTTAAAATTACTTTCTTTCAGGTTTTCTTATCATATTATTTATATCAATTATAACATGTATGATATGATATGATACCAATATGAAGCTATAGCCTTCTGTATGGACATAAGTGCTGAAATTGTGCTCGGCTAAGTCGTTTCTATTTTGCTTGGTTCTGCGTTGGAAAATAAATAGCGTTTATACGTAAAATTGACGTTTGTTATGTGACCTGACTGACAATATCCGTTCCTTGAAAGTAACTGCGCGCAGATTCAATATATCTAGCACTATTGCTTGAGTTTATTTACCATTGGCTCCGTAAAATTTTCCGAAGTGTTCGTCTCTTTTCATTCAACGAGAATTTTGAAGTCTGTTTAGATAAAAGAGGTCTTCAACAATTGAGATTTGTTTTTTTCCCGGAATTACTGAATCAAAAATAATTTTTATCGTTGTCAAAGAATTGGATGGCGTATGGAACAATGTAATTTTTGTGATGATGATAAAAAATGTATTAAACTAAGAGTAAAGCTTTTCCTAACTTTATTTGTCATTCTATTAATAGTTTTTTCTTTAAAAGTTATTTCTTGGATAATATCTATTTTTCATACATTATTACAAAGGTAATTACATCTGATATGACGTCCGCTATTTCAAATACTTGCGTTATATGCACTCTATCTAGGCAATTCTTTATAGGGTGAGGTTAGATTTACAATCTCAAAAATTAAAAAAAAATTACAAGATATTATTTCGGGAAATATGCACCGTAATACTCACTAGCCATTTGCATAATATAGTTTTCAACTGATCTTTTTTTTTTATTTCAGAACACTTCAAACTAGACAAAAAAGGTGTATTTTTGTCAAGAAAAGTTTCACTATAACCGATTTTGCGTTTTTGATTTTTTGGGTTTATATGAAACACGATGCAAACCGATACCTTCCTCCATTTTCGCATTTCGATGCTTTTTGAAAACTAATTAATTTTTTAAAGAAGTGTTCCATAATTCATATAACGCTCATCAGTGTAAATAACAAAAGGTGTTTGTGCGGCTAGCTCAGAGTTTGTTTATGAGCGGTTTACATTTCGCTTTGAAACAGTGAGAGCGCGTGCACTTCACAGTACCACTAGATTAATAAATAAATCCTATCGCAAAATTAATTTGAAAAACGTCATATTTCATTTGAATTTACCATGCTTTTCTTACAAAATACCGTCAACAATATTTTTTCAAATTCCTATTTTTTCTCATTTCAAATAGAGCGCTCAAATTTGTCGAACAAATTTGTGATTGTTTCGATCAATACTAAAAAATGTTTTAAACTATATTTATCCAAATTCTAGGACAGTCGGTCTACCTATAACTATTGCCATCATCAATTTTAATTAATTTGCACAGATCTTTGTCAACTGATCAAGATAAAATAGTTTTTCTTTGCTTTTTTAAATAACTGATTGTACCTGTGTCCACTTCACTTGATAAACATAGTAAAATACCAGTAGCACGAAAAACAGAATAAATAGTCGCCTTACAGTGTTTTAGACAAGTAATTTTAATTAATGACATCTAGTTTTTTTTTATTGAAGAACGATGCGCACACTTACGATGGGGACGCGTGTATAAGTAACAAATGATACCACAATCAGCATATTTAAGTATTTTATTGTGTGTATGCACATTTTTCTTTTTCACGATTTCCACACATACATAGAAATATACACAAGTTATAAAACAATAAGTTATTTTAGATTCAAATCTTGGAACCCTTGCATATGATACTGCGTATATCATTGTATACGTCAATTTGTTTGGCACTTCCTGAAACGGTGTTTACATATTAATATATACAAATCCTTAAAATATGTACAAACTTATCATTATTTACAGTTTCGATATATTCCTGCAAGCAGCTAATGAATTTGCTTAATTGGAAAGAGCTTTAATTAAAAATCTATACATCAAGGTATTTTTCTGGGAAGTTCTTGAAAGCTTATCAAGAAACAGTTTTCTGAAACATGTTCCGAACGAAGCATTTACACATTCGGCCACTGCTAAATAATGTGATATTAAATAACAGGATGGTAACTTAATTTTCATACCTCAGTCTTGCTAGCTACAACAGTATATACAATTTAATATCAAAATATAAAAAGGTATTCAGCAAGAAAAAAATCACAATAACTAATTGAGTTATTACGGCTGTTAAACAGTCACATAAACCTTGCATATAAATAAATAAAGTTAACATACGCAGAATCTACTTTGCCACCCTATTTTGATTACGTGAAAAGTTGATAATTGAATAATTTGTAGCACGGACAAATTCACTTAAATTCAACATGTCCTTCAGGACGGAATAGCTGATAAAGGATATTGTTAACAATAACATATATTTGTATATTGCTTTCTTTGATTCGGAAGAGTTTTTTTTTTCCAGCCATCAACCTTTCTCTTTTGCGCATGTGACTGTTATATCAGTGAGGAAAGCGTTGAGACATTATGGGACATGATATCAATGTAACTTGTGCTTTATTGTTTTGAGCGTTTAGAAGTTTCACAACAACGATTTTGTGCATCTGTATTATCTGAAACATGGCGTTTTCTGTTTACACGTACCTGATTGTTTTTATGTTAAATAAATTAATAGTTTTGTGCTTAGGCGCTGTACTTGCTTTGAGCATGGGTGCGGTTCATGTTCGCATATCTTTTCACTGCAGCAACTTGTCTATTGACCGTATATGGGGTGATCTCACTGCAGACGATGGATTATAGTTTCACAAAAATGATTTTAAAATCATAAAGTACCTTACATATTATACTCTACCTCTACTTTTTAAAAGCCGTTGACAGAGATGATGCGTTAAACAAATGGAAAAAAATCCAAGAACTGTCGACGCTCAAAATAGCGACTTAACCATCGCTTCTATGTAATACTATCGATCACATGCCTCCGCATCTGTCAATGTTATTAATATGCTTTCTTAAAACCAGTAAACTTCTTTTCCAGATTCTTGAACTGTTCCATCCAACCCTAAAATATAGAGAAAAAAATGCATAACTGAATACAAAAGTGATTAAAAGACCTGTTATATGTGAAAAGAAAACATTTTTAATTGTCAAAAAGAAATTGGATGACGTGTTAAGCCGTAGTGAGAAAGACATTAACAAGTAAATGTTACATTGTACTAAGAATTTAAAAAATATTTTTATCCACCCCTGTTAATCACTTTCAATTTCAGTTTCAAGCAATTTATTTTTATTTATAAATACATTTCAGAACAAGAATGCAATGTAATAATATTTTAGGTTCAAACTAAGCAGAAATACAATTCCTTAAAGAAAAACGACGCAATCCCGCACTGAATTGAGACTTAAATCTTAAATACTAAAGACAATTTGTACCACACCATTTTCACAGAAAACGTTGTAACTTGGACCAATCATACATGTATTCCAGGTCCAAGGTTACAACAGCATAATAAACATAATTATCTTTTAATAAATAAGATATAAAACTTGTGATCCCATATTATAATATTCTATCAGGGGTCTGTTCTTTGTGGGGGGTTTCGACAAAAGTTGTTTATTTCAAGGCACAATTTAAAGGGGGTTAATTTACAACAGCCAAGCAATTTTTGCCCAACAAAGAAATCCGGTATTTCTGAGGTAATCGTCAAATAGTTTTCTGTCTAAAAACATAATTCTACAGATGCGCACGTGGCTCCGTTGTTCTCGCGATTTTCCAACAAATCACTCTGACATGTCATACACTTTTAAAATTAAAAAAAAAGCCAATTCAAATCTCTGCCTTTATGTCTATTTTTCTTTTTATTATTTTTTGTAAGTCTATCACTTGATGTATTTGGATATAAAATTACAAATTACAAATCACAGCAATACAACAGTGGTAGATGCGCAAAGAATAACCTCTGACGTTTAATTCCGTTCTAATTCTATTTTATCAGTATTCTATTTACTTCTTTGTTGTTCTTAAGGCGTTCACAAATATGCAAGGAAATCGAAGGTATATAAAACAGAAAAGCACTGCATTTTTTCTTTCATCAAAAAGCGAGTTTTGTATAGTAGATAACCATTATATGACTTTTATATGAAGTGTTTAAAACGTTTCAATCATAACAATGAAAAGGTTCGAAATTCTTATCACGCACAAGTATTTTTACGTCGAGAGATGGGAATGAATAAAATTCAAATATTGAAAAACTCGTGTAAAGACCAGAACAAAATGCTTCCAGGGCATCGGTAAAGTTAAATAACCACTGGGGTACAAAGGCAACACAGCCTTAAAAGATATCCAAATTAATTTTATGGAATTCATATAATTTAATTCATATATCATTTCAAAGTAACAGTTCATGATATTAATTTATTTCTAAAGCCTCATTTTTTCATTAACCTGCATTTATGTCCTCGAGAAACGTGACGTGCTCTCTCAGAATTTGCATTGCCATTAGAATTTTGAGTATAAGAAATTTACGTAATCGATGCAAAATACTACCAAAACATATTTAGGTTTTTCGGGTTTATAGGGTGATGGTTGGTAAATACTAGGGATTGCTGAAAACCTGAAAAAATCGAAAAGGTGCTCGATTCAAATAGTTTTTCTAAGATTATTTTCTGACTAAAATCCCAATGTTTCTTAAAATCTTATTTTATTTGATTCACAGAAATCTCTCACCTGTTACTGCCGGTTCCAGATGCGGGTGTGGGTGTGGCACTGTGTGATGAGAGGAGAGGTCGGTGGTCGCTAACGGGTCCGTGTGATATCGACTCCCCCAGGCGGCAGCTTCAGCAGCAGCAGCAGCAGGTTTTGTCAAGTCGCACGTACCCGATGCGTGCATGCCGCTAAACCTTCCCGACGCCCGCATGGACTGCTGCATGAGAAGAGAACTGTAGTGGGGTGTGAGCCGTGACGGACCAGGAGTCATGGAGGAATAGGTGAAATCGTGCATGGACGGTCTGTGAGGATACGTGTGCGTTTGAGAGGAGAACGAATAATGCCACGGGTCTTGTAATCCAGCCATCCCGTGGAAGGATGAACCTGGTATGCTGTATGGGTCTGGATATGCCGCTGCTCCACTGCCCCCTAGCGGGTGGGGAAGGACCGGCGGCTGGTAGGCACTGTTCCAGAATGACGGAGGTAGGTTCCGTTGGCCCATGGTCGACACCTCTGAATGACAAGGAAGACATTATAATCTATGAAATAATTTGTTGTATTTTGGAAACAATGATCGTCTTACCAACACCCGTTGGTGAAAATCTCGTATATTGAATTAATTACCCAGAAAATTGTGGATTGACGAGGAATCATTTTACTCTGCTCGTCCTAATATAATTTTTACGTAGGTCATACAAACGTTATCAGAGGTTCGAGCATTTGATTTACTACACAAAATAAAAACAGAAAATGAATGAAAAATAATGGTATGAATTAGTAGTATGAATTATTTCAAGGAATCCACCAAAGGAGTCATCGGTTGAATTATTACGAAGTATTATACTTAAAATCTCTGAACAATACAATATCGTTGCGGTTGAAAATTTATAATAGTAATGGAACTGTGATCGTTTTCGTCTAACATTTGTGACATTCTCCCAGTTTAATGACGATAACCCTTTGGTAGAAAATCTCACACGTATAGGTTTGCTTCATAAAGTTGTTTGTCTTATGAAATAAGGCGTATTATAAAATATATACTAGTTTGGCAGAACCATACTGAACTCTTGAAGGAACGTAAATAGTTTCTGACAGCTAACTTATTTCCAAATGGGCATTTTTTTAAACAATGTTATAAATGTCTGTCTCAGTAAATGGTTATTTTCGGGTAACAATGGGGAATAATTGCCCGGGAAAACATTTACTCTAATTCCTTCATTGCCTCTGTGACAAATACCACGAAATTTATTTGTACTTGAAGGTTAGAGAATACAAGTCCTCTTCGATCAAACAGCGACCCATGTACCCTATCTCCATTTGGTCTAGTAAAATACCGCTTGAGTAATTTGATTTAACTGTTCCCCTTAATGACTCAGAGAAATTCGACTTCCGTTTGAAAAATCAGAAGGAGTTTTAAGCAAAACAGCACCCTAAGTTAGAAACGTTTTCGCGTTTACAAGACAGAAAAGGAAGTTGTAACAGATAATGAATCAATTTACAAAATACATGCCAAACCTCACTGGAATACAACTCTGTTTCCATTGCCGTCTTATACACCATGCCACTATTTAAACCGCTATTCTAAGACCACTATATTAATTGCGAAACCCTATTATTATCCTTTCGTCTAAAACCAATACCAAAATTTGGTCTGGGAACAATTTTAATTCATTGCTACAATGTGTGTTTATAGAGGAATGCGTTCATTTCTGTTGAAAACACACAATATCAGTTATTTCTAACCATACAGAAAGCAGGAGCAAGAACGGACGTCAGTGGTTATTTATCCAGATTAATTACGACAGCCTCATAATCTATCATGTAGGGAATACAAATAGAACGCCTTACTGATCGTGAAAGTAGCCCCTTCGTCATGTGTTCCACCAGGTAGATGATTTTCTAGCATCGAGTCAGGTAAAGTGGAGAAACCCTAGGTATATTTGATCTTATAGAAAAAAAAACGATCTAAGAGGAGGGTAATAAGGCACATGATGTATTTACAAAGAAGACGCGTTACAGGAGTGTTCTTTAGACAGCGTGTTAGCTGTGTATTTAATTTGTAAGCAATACAAATCGTTGACTTGAGTGGCCTCTACGCTAGATGCTCACAGCGGGAGTCGTCTGACCTCCCAAATGAAACGGTATTACTTGTATGATGTTCGAGCGGAAAGTTGAAAGAAGCACGCTGCGTGATTTTTTTTCGCAGTTTCACGGCAAATACACTACGAAAATAACATGGATTGATACCGTTCTTCACGCAATTCCTCTTATCAGTCAGTGGAGGAGGCAGATGTATAAGGAGGCACTACATTTTGTGTTTTTTTCTTGAAATATTCTATTGTAAAATAAATAATAATTATTATAATTATTGTTATTATTATAATGCCAAACGCTGCACTGATTAAAGAGATTGAATAAGAAGGGAAAAGCAATAAAACACATGCACCTTCAAAAATACATACAGTGCAACGCTCAAATAAAAACAGTATCAATCAGATGAAAATTGAAGGTATAGTTTAACCATACATGAATAACATAACACCTCGTCACAAAGGAGTGTTAAAATAAATCCTTCAAAAACTCACCTTTCCAGTTAACTGCCTTGCCATCTCCCCCTCCAACCTGATTTATCCTTTGGTTATATAGACTCAGTGATTTTGAGAAATGATCGTCAACGTTAGAACTAGGATCTCCCGTAAAGAACGTGTACACGGCGCACTTTGCCGATAAATACTGGGAGGCTTTTGGATGCAGGTCTTCGTCACTCTCTTCCTCTTTGCCTACTAAACCGAAACTTAATCCCGTCGTTGCTGTTGTGGAGTAATTTATGGCATCCATGGGACTATGGCTACTATCGTAAACTTTGTGGAGAGCAGCGAATTTCTGAAACGCAAGGGATAACTGGGGATTATTCATCTTCGTGTATAGAGAAAGTGCAATATATGGCAAGCCCGACATAGTTATACAGTCACTTACCATGGGACTTAACCACGAGAGAATTCCAGTCAAAATCCTTACGAATTCCCTCGCTACTTCGATTTAGCGGATAGAAACGCTGGGATTCCTAGTTATGTTCAAGAATGAGAGGCGCGTGCATGATTCTCGTGCATCTTAGTGAAACAACCAGTCGATGACATCACGACCATGCGTTGCAATCATCTCAAACCAATACAACTGGAAGTTCTACATTAACGCTTCATTTTGGCACCTGCCTTGTTTTGCGGAAGGTTATCTTTGTTAAAATAAGATTTCTTTGAAAATGGTACAATGAAACTGACTAATTGCGCTTTGCACTAAGCTATTACTGTACCTTGTATGTATCATAAGGCTTTTGATAAGCGAGATAGGAACTGTACGGCGTATAAGCAGGATGGTACATCACTTCTGTGCAAGTCATGTTGCTACGCAGTTCCAAGTGAGGTTTTTCAGAATCTCCCTCTTCTAGTCTTCTCTGCCAGCTGATCTGTCTATTTCCAACTGCAGGCTGGCTGCCTGTGGGCGGAGCGAACAGTAATCGCGTTGAAGGGGCCCGTGCATTGGTGTTGACAGAAAGGAACCCGATCCGGAGGCCCTGGTCGGCGCAATCACCTGCTCCACACCAATCAATATGATACTGCTACTGTCGAACGCAGCTACCGTACTTCCCTGCGCTCCCCGTGAGTGCAAGCAGCACCAGGGGAACTGGGAGACAAGAAAAATGTTACCCCTCTCTCCTTTTAATATTCAGCGACTTTCTCACACCCTTCTCTCCCATCCGTGAAATCCTATAGTGAAACTACCGGGCATGCTAAGATCAGCAATCAGTTTCGCGTTCCCTTTTGTCTGTGAAACGTATGTACATAAAGGAGACCCAGCATCAAGTTTTTTTCAAAAGTATTACTCTAAATTTGAAATTCCCTGATAATTTATCCCTTTCTTACTTTTATAATTCGTCACTTCAATTATACAGCAGTTTCTGCGCTGAGCATCTTCGTTTTATCACCTTTATTTGGGGGTATTATTTCATTTACAGGGAAAAAAACAAACACAGGATATTTGCTTCTGACGGCAAATATTACATGACAAATTTAAAGTCACAACTTTTTCGATAAAGGAAAGATATGTCTAAAACGTCAGATGCTAATACGATCGTCTTAATGAACATATTAGCGGAATTTATGCCTAGATTTCTATTAACGGATAAATGAAACACCAGGGGAAAAAAAGTAAGGAAAAAAAAAGAGACTCGACACCGAATGAATTAAAGTGATCCGCACGGAACCACGTTGGTCCACGGATTTCGTGATACCGATGCGTTACTAATCAGTTGATGTTACGCAATGGATGGCCAGCCGTCTGGAACCCTCTCCTTCTATCTTGTGGGGAACATACCGGTGGTTAACTGGAACAAATTGGCAGCACGTGGGAAGACAGGTTCACCCATTAACCACCGCTACATCTTACCTTAGAACATAAAAGACGTGCTGATGTATGTGTCTACTGAGCTGAATTAAGTTTAAATCATTTATATTAGTCGTTTCTATATTGCTGTTACCCTTTCTTTAAAAATGCATCTAATTTCTCGTCTATTGGAATTTTGTGTCAATCTTATCTACGTAAGCGCAAATGTGTTTATCTTAAAAGAGGAGGGACATTCTTTAGCAGTGGCAGTAAACATATACCTTGGACGTATCTATAATTTTCTCATGGTTAACGAAGTCACCTTATGGTACACAATGCAAAAAATCGATTTGTTTTTTCCTCAACAAGCATCACATTATAGTAGTTTAGTTAAGAATATACGTGTCAACAGAATTCAAAATATTCCATTCAATTATATCGTAAATACAGAAAATGCTTGGAATGTAAAAGTTTCGACTAAAATAAACAATTCTGTTGAATCGTTTCGAATCTTTTATTGGCAATATATATATATATATATATATATATATATATATATATATATATATTCTACTTTAAATAATCTAAGGAAATTAGTTATCGTGCATGTAAAATACACGGAAAGGTGAACAATGATCTGAAACGCCATTGGCCTTTAACGTAATTTCTCCTTTTAAATGAACACAAACATGCCCGTTCGTGAAATTTAACATATTAAATTTGACAACTTGATATAAACAATATTACAAATATTCCAGTCAATTCCAGTTATTGTGGGCCTATTATAGAACCTAAATCACCAAACGACTCCTCCTTCACAAAAACGTAATAGCAACTTAAATCAGTTACCAATGGGGCAATAAATATATTATAATACAGTCTATCAATGAGACTCGCGTTGGATTTATCCTCAAAACTCACATAAGACTTTTTGTTAAACAGGTGATAGTTGACTAGATATTGCTATCGGTCTCTGCAATAATCAGTGCATCCAGGTATTTAGTCCATCATTCCACGACGCTGGAAAAGACATTTAAATCGATGTTCAATAATATGCCCAGGCATTATGTATTTTGATGTCATTTTGCCGTTGAGCAAAGAGAACTGAAAGAAGTTCTGAAAGGTTTTGACCCAACGTTTGGAGTCAATGTCAATACACACTGTATAACATGTCTTATAAACGGTTATCCTCTGAGCAGATGAGATTGACAAATTGATAGAAATGCTGCCTGAAGATGTCCTGAAGTATCTGCCAAGTTTTCTACACCTTCTCTACTGCTGTTCTTAACCTGGGTAAGTATGGTGGCTGCAGTATCTTCTGTCATTTACGTGTTCTCCTGGGGTTTTGAGGAAGCCTGAAAAAACACAAAAAAATTTTATTCAAACAAAAAGCATTTGCAGAACTTTAGTTTCAGAGGCCTGAAAACTTAGGTATTAATTAACATATGACGCCCTCCTGTTTTCAGCCCAAAGAATGTCAATGATCTCAGTCTTAATTTATCAGAAAATCAAAATGTTAAAAATAAAATGGGTTGATTTACCATGACATTGTTATCATTTTGAATTTGAAGCATGACAAATACATGCCAAGACCCACCAACAAAAACTGTTAAAAGCCATGTTCTGTAGCTACTCAAAAACAATAGTGAAGCACAGATGGAAAAACTACTGTAAGAAATCTGTGTGAGAAAGGGAAAATTGAACTTGAAATGTATTGACCCAGGAGTTTGTGAGGTCTCTTTTTCTGTGTCGTTTAAATCTCCTAACACAAGTTCCAAAAGCAAACTACCAGTGGAGAAGGGTAATGTGAATGTGTTCACCACCTGGTCCCCACAGAGTGTAAGATCAGTGTTACAACAATCAGACCAGCATAATATTTAGATTCTCTCCTCTGAGAAGGGTTGAGATGTCATCACCCTTGTTACACTCCTGGCCAATTCGGTTTCACTCCTTGTCAGATAGCAAGCCTCCTGTTCCCTTTTAAGCCAAACCCCTTTTACTCTTTGTTAATTACAGCCACTTTGGGTATTGTAAATAAACAACTTTGGAAGTAGCAGTAATACAAGGTGCAGCTAAAGGTGTTCAGTGTTGGAGTGTATGATGAACACTTTTCTATTCCTTGGTATGCACAGGTAAACTGAGCCAATCTGGCAATTACAGGCTTTGCAACTAATCTCCTGATACCCTTTAGCTTAATGGATTAGAGGGAATGCTACTGCAACAAAGTAGCTTCCCCAAGTCACAGAGGAGGGGGGGGGAGGCTTCCCATAATACACCTCTCATGCTTGAGTGTTCTGGTAATGCAGGGATAAGGGGACAGGCAAAACAACACTGTATCAAACTACTTAAAATAGTAAAATTCATTTGGCAAAACTAGAATGAGCTTCTTTTTTGTTTGAAAAGCACAAGGGCGCTCAGTCAAAACAGACAAACAACTTGGTCTTTTAATCTATATTTGCTGATAAAACAATCTGTAGGCACTGCTGGGGAATTAAGCATGTGCTTTTGTCCATCAGCAGGTAGACTGCTTTCCAGATTCAAGAGGAGATTAATAGAAATGATCAAAATAAGAAATCTCACTGCCAACATCTTCTATCAACCAACATTTACTAGACTAGAATAGGTACACCAGTCAGTGATGATCACTTGATTTTTAAGATCAAAAATCATCAATGATGACAAAATTTATATTGTGTTCATAAATTGTTGCCGTAAGCATCTTTTTCTCACAGTGCAAATAATACACTTACTTACTTAGTACTTACTAGTTTATTCTTCCTCAAGACTTATTAGCTTAAGATACACATTTATACTCAGCTTCCTTTGAAAGCAAATATTTACTTTGTGACAGTTAAACTATTATATGAAACTACAAGCTAAAACTGTAATCAAATTTCTGAAATCCAAGACCAATATCGATATCATGGTCAATCTAATTTATCCCCATTAAACCCACTTGCCTATATCCCTAGCACACACACACATGCACTGACATGCATACACATGTGGGCATGCAAACACACGCACCCACACACACCTGCCCAACATGTAGCAGTGCCCTGTACATAATCTAACCCCTAGACCAGAAATGAAAGTATTTTTTCTTCTCCATCTATGCAGACTTCTATTATGAGATAAGATCACCTCCTGCAGAGTTCTCTTGTTTCTAACAAACTTCAACCTAATTCTGATCAACTGATAATTTACTGGATTCAGCCATCTCAGACTGACTGCATGTATACTTATATTAGTTGACTACACTACGTCTGTACATTCATGTGGTTTCTCTGAATAAGAAGCAACAGACATATCTAGCACCTGTCACAGAAGGAAACTGAGGCTTTGGGTATTTGTTCTATTGTTTTTCAACTCAAAATACAACTATTTTAAATGCCTGAATAATTTCATTAAATGGTGAAAAATGCCATATTCAAACATACTTATTATAAAGAAAAGGAAATTCCTGAGAAAAAATCATTTCAATTGGAAGTAAATGTATCCAACTTGCATTTTCAGATGCAATTTCTTCTCATAAACCTGGAAAAGAATCTAATCAAATTATTAGCTCTGTTGGTTTGAGCACATCACACAGCTTGTCTGCAGTCCTTGTTTGACAGAAAGGTATTGAAGGCATCTGTGGTTGCTTTAACCCCTTGACCACCTCAGCGGCAAACACATTCACTGATTTAGTAGCCATGACAAGAGAGCCACTGACCAACATAAAATATGTCCCTCCACTGCCTCTCATACATGCTTATGGTCAGTTCTGGCCCTGACCACTGAAACCAGGGATCGTGGTAATACAACTTCCCTTACCTTTGAGAAGAATAATCTATTTCTTTTTTTTTTTCAAAGGTGTTTTAAAAAGTTCAGAAATTTATATTGCAAGTCAGCCCCTACAGTCCTCTGTGAAGCTCTGCAATGTGTAAATAGTGATTTAGAAAAATAATACCCAATCATCTTATCTGAGATGAGAATGGCCAAAACCAATGACACAGATGGCATTGTGCTTCACTGAAAATCAGAAGTCTGAACTTCATGACAGTATTTCTGAAAAATTATTATTTAAGTCTAAGAAAAAATCATTACTGATTTAATAATTTTTTTAAAAGGATTTTTTGTATTTTTGGTAAAGAATTGTTCTTTTTTCTTGAGAATTTTGGAAAATTGGCAAGGGATGGATTAAAGGATTGCTCTCACTGAAAATAGTAAAGAGTAGAGAGGATGACAGTCTGGTTAATCTGACTTAGCATGGGCATGTGATATCTGTCAAGCTGGAACTCTGAGTTTTCATTTCTATTCAATTAAAGTGTGCATTTCCTGGTTTTGTTAGAGAAGTAACTGTTCCCAGTGCAGCATAGCCAACTGGGAGAACTGAGCTAAGTTCACAATCCATACTTGTCCACACAGTGTACAAGCCAGTAGCCCAGGGGAGGCATTCACCTGCCTTGCTGAGAATGTAAAGCCTGTGCTTCCCACCTCAGGTGTTATTTGTCAGAGGGGAATACAGGTAACTATGCCTTCAGCATACCTGCTGTCTATCCAATTTGCTAGTGAACCTTTAAATATACACATGATTTATGGCAGTTATAAAGAGCGAGTGTGTGTGCATGCATGTGTGGGTGCATGCGATTAACATTCTGAATTCAATTTATTTCCCGTTCTTTAAGATAATTTGGAATAGGTCTTTATTTATGATGGTGAAACAGTTACATACCACATTTAATTTTATTGCTCACATGAACTGCTTTACTGAGCATAGTTTACTAAGTTAATTTGGTGTGATGTGTTTGCATGTGTAAATGAACAACACTTTATACTGCTACCAATAAAATTTGTGAAATATGTGAGACTGTTAATTATTGAGGATTTGTGTCAGGGGCAGATTCAGAGATATTTTCTGACAGTCTTCCAAATTATCTTTCTTGATCCATTCTTCATTTTTGATCGTCTTACGACAGAAAAAATAAATACCCATCAATGTAAACTAAAAATAAATACCCATCAATGTAAACTTGAAAATCTAACCGGCTTCCAAAAGACCCAGAAGACGGCCTAAATCTGCCCGTCTGTGAACAACATGTCATACCGATACCTACAAATTTTTTAAATATGTTAAACTTAATAATTAAGGACTTGTTAATCTTTATTTGATACAATCAGGTGTTGGTGAACATCTGTAACACAAATGAATAAATTTCAAAACAAAATGTTCACTCAGCATATTTTTAAAATAATAAATAAATAAATAAATAAATAAATAAATAAATAAATATGTTAAGGCAATTTAACCTTCAAACAATCCTATCTGGTATTGCAGAAGCTTTTACAATCTAATATGTTCTTGGTCATCAAAAAAACAATATCTAGTCTGCAATCTTCAGTCACCAATGATAACATCATGACCTCTGGCAGTTTCCCTGGACCAGGGGTTAATTTTCCCCCGAAATAAAGATTAGCTTCCAGCTTGATGTTTTGAACTTCACTCTCAGTCTCTCTAGCCGCAATCTTGAAAGACTGACAGACGGCAACTGTGCACTGCTGTACGAGGTAAGAGGGAGATGATATAAATTGATCTCTCTTCCCTGGCAGACTGGATGTTACAAACCACTTGTTTTTAATGACTACAGGTACACCTGAGGAGTTTACAGGGTGACAGAATCCTTTAAACAAAATGCAGTTACAGCAACCTTCATTCCTCACAGAAAAAAGGTTAGAATTTTCACACTCAGGTTATCCAAATTTGCTAGATATCAGTTAATTTTTATTTGGTAAAACAGCACATGAAATATTTTAAATGAAACTGCTAGTCAACTTCTGCTATGGAGTTTTCTTAAAATTGCGTAATCTGAAAAATGTTTATAGAATTATTCAGAACTTTAAAAAAAATTTAGTGTACTGAACAGTTTATTTTAAACCTCCAGAATTTGTATACGACTGCTTTAGGATGTACTGCCAATGTAAGATAATAACGTTTATGCTTTTAAATAACACTACCTTGCTTTATTGCTGGTCAAAGTTGTAAACTTCAACAAAACACCACTACAAGACCTATTTAAAAGCCATACGCTAGGAAATGGAAACTGCATAGACCCCAAGAATCCTTTTCCATTTATTTCACATCAAACAATCATTTCCCTCTCAAGCCTTTTTTCTTTTGATAAAGAAGATTAGATGAGCCAGATGACAGCAATCTGTCTGAGCCTGCAGACAGAAATGTTAATAGTTGTAGCCGTTGAAAAGAGCATAGCATACACCAACAGACATCAGCAGGCTGTGAATTATTATGATTTAAAAACCATGAACTCAGAGAGAGCAACTGAAAAGGATACAGCTTAACATCAAGGAATAAATCCATTTCATTAATTTCTACTAGGCTTCAAATTTAATTTCTAATTTTATTTTTTCCCTTTGATTTCATTTTTAGTTACTATTTACCTATAACCTCATTAAAAAAATGCAACATCTATTCAGAATTGACATAACTTTCACTGCAAACATAAATAACCTACACACTACTGTACAAGTAAATGCCACGTCCTGTCTAAAAGCAGGCTATTTTCACTCTATATAAACAAAAATAAATACAAAATGTTAAAGACACACATTCAATAATTAGTAAAAGGATGAACTGATTATGGGTCCAAAAATATGTGCACTAATGTATGTGATTTTTTAGACGGGCAGTTTGTGGGTATGAAGATCGAGTAGGGTTGCAAATACTGATCAGGGTTCTGAAACTTCCATTGCTTTGAAGAATATGAAGATTTGTTTAAATGACAGAAGTGGCTTTACATAACTTCATGTTACTTTGTAAGATAAAATATTGTCTTTAAATAAAAACAATCAGTCTCTACAATGTTATAATAATAAAATTCAAAATGCCATACACAGTACCAAGCTAATACTATGTTTTCAGAAAGAAACCCTTTTTAGGGGCAAGTTTTAGGATTGTCCACTGAGAATATACTTAGTCGGACAGGAAGTTCATTTCCTAAAAAGCAGTCAAGCAAAGCAGCTGGGAAAACATACTACTATTCACTGAGTTGTCTGCTGCTCACCTCACTCACACCACTGCCTGCCTCCCCAGCGCCACTTCCTGTCTCTGCTGCTATCGCTGTCGTCTGCAACAAAATGGATATTTTATTCTGATGTGGTAGGACATTGAACACTGTTAAAGAAAATTGCTTATAAAATTTTCCTGTGGAAAGAAAAATAGACCACTCAACTTGGTTAATGTGGATGAATATTTATTTCAAGAATGGCCTTCAATATGGGCTTTAAAATTTAATAAATTCCTAATGCTCTCAAAAATAAAAAAGTCAGTGAATGAAGAAATATAATCTTCCACTTCATTTATCCAGAAGAACTATATCACCTTATCTAATGTTGAATAGGTGCACTAGAAGTTTAAACTGTATCAAGTTGTTTATAATCTGTTGGCAAATAGTGGCTTTGCAAACAAATTGAAAGTTTGACAACTAACACACAAGGATCTCAATTGTGCTCTCTGTCCACTGCTGAAATTTCACATTTATAGAGAAGCACACACACAGAAAAATCCACTCATTTCAACAGGTAAACTAACATTTTTCATCTAATTACACTCATACTATTTCATCAGGCTGTAACCACATGCACAGAAATTGTCAGATTACTTGTCAACATCTAATGCCAACATTATCTTTTATAAATAATTAAGATTTTCAGAAAAAGTGAAAATGCACTTAATTGAAATCATTCAATGACAGCAAGCCTGTTTTAGTCAATAGGGTTTAACACTTTACCCACTACAGAAGATATGAGAGAAGAGAAAGTTTTACACCCCTCTTGATTACTTCCTGCAGAATGTATCCGCCTGATTACACCCTGATGGCATCATTTTCCTACATATTTTCACTGCCACGCCTGTCATTGCCTGTCACAGTGTCATAATGTCTTTTTCTCTCTGACCTGTGACAAATATGCTGGACCTTAGAGCCCACAATTACACGGCTAACTGCTTTACACTAAGTATCTGCTCATTGCCATTGCTGTTGACGGCTTTACACCTCATATCTGCTGGTTTCCATTTCTGTCAAGTGGGAGCAACTTGAGCACTCAGATTAACAGAGTGATTGACGGCATCAAAGTCTTGTCAACAACTTAGTGGAAAAGTGACACTTCTATGTATCTGGGAAAGCAACTTACACAGCAATTGCTCAGGGTACTTAATTTACTTTGGCTTATTCGCTAATCAAGGTCAAGGGGTGCGTGGACATTTTTTTATTTCCCCTCCAAGGGACAAAACACATTTGTAACCTCAATTTGCAAAAATAAAATTTCAGGGCTTTTCATTCGTATAACATCCAAAAACTTATGCCAAAAGTCTTACTTTTTAATCTCCATATGAATACCATTAAGTAAATTCCCATTAAATGAAGCCAGTAATTATGTACATAACAATCATTGTGTATCAGCAATAAGTACAACAGAGTACCTGCAAACATCACAGAGATGTACAGGAGTATAAGTGTACATTCATTGGTAATGGGTGCCCCAGGTAGACATATCCCAAGAGCCACAGAATTTTGCTTGGGTTCACAAAATAACTTGCCACATACCAAGGCGGAGAAATAAATGTTGGGAACTTTTCTATGCACACAAAGATCAACACTGAACACATAAACAGTACATCAACCTTAATTGAGGCAAGTAATTACCTCTATGAAACATAAAGAAATAACTCCCTTAATGTTGGCCTCAATCACTCACAATTATTTACTACCCAGTTACCAGGTGCAATAGAAATTGTTTTATTTCAAGATCCTATTCATATACGATTTCATTTCTATTATTATTTTTTTATTAGGTGCAACAGAAATCATTTTATTTCAAGATACTATTCATACATGATTTCATATCTATTCTTATTACTTTTATTCATAAAAATTATATAATCAAGACCCCAATAATTCATACCTAACTCCATTTTTTATCTGTGCTATAAGTGCACATTTATAGTTGTTTTAGCGTGTAGGTTTGACTACTATAAATTACAAAACAATCACAAAACAAAAAAAAACATCTTTCAGCAGATGCAGTTTAACATGACATATAGAAATAAAAATACGTTCGTTACTCTTGTCAAATGTACTGACAAAAGCCAGAGTTCCTATTAATAGATGGATGTTTTTCCTTTCAATTGTTCTTTCTCTCATTTCCCCCAGACACAGATCTCTGGCTGGCCAACTGGGGTCTTCAATAGGTTTTCAATTAATGCTGTCAACATCTTAAAGCCCAGTGCATCTATTTTCTCATTTTTTCGAGCAAAAATAACTCCCACCATGTGTCCTTTTTTGCTATTATCTACAGAATGGGAAAAAAACATAATTGTAGCAGTTGTTCAGGAAATCCTTCGTTTGGTTGTACATCCAATTGCTGCACATCAATCTTACACTAAACTTATATTGGACAAAGCAATGATAGAAAATACCTGATCAGACTCTAGGGAGTAAATTCTTCTCATTTTCCATTAGTTAGTCAAGGCAGAAAAGTGAGCCTGCTCACATGATGAACAATCTTACCAAATAAACAGAACATGTGCTTCCACAAAAGACTTAATTGATCTACAATTTTTTTAAAATTTCATTTTAAGGTCACCAACTGGACACATCGTTAAATTTCAATCACTATAAATTAGATTACAGAGGCAGTTCAAAGTGAAATTAACATATAAATGTTGTTTTATGCAGACAGCCCCTCTTCCAATGTCCAACTTTCAGAAACTTACGACATCCACCTCCAATTTAAGCAGAGCTCTTACACTAAACCCATAAAATGATTTTCAAAAATTTTGTCACATCTTCTATCAATTGTGTTTTAATGAGTTTTAATACTTGCAAAAAATAAATCTGAATCATTATTAATTAATATCATTTCATCCCTGAGAAGTCAAGAATATTTTGCAAAAAGAACAAAATTTCCATGGTTCATCAGATCAAATGTTCTTAAACCACTTCAGTCTAGCCTTCACTATTGAAACTACAACCATTTTATGATTTGTCACATCATAAGATAGTTGGTAGTATTTTGTTTCTTTCAGGCATCTTAAATTACACAGATGGGGAACGAGCCGTCCAGGCATCTGAAGCCTGTCCTGGCAGAGGCTAGCTGCCCTCTGGTGGAGGCATTCACTCTACATAGTATTCACTCAAACATTTCAAACAGCAGAAACAGCTCATTTATACCAACTCATTTTTAAGTTGGTAATAAAATCATACATCATAATATGAAATCACCTTAAGTTTTCATAATTTTCAAGCCTTCTTTTTCATATATTATTGAAAACACACCAATTTGAGAGACTCACACATAACTGATAAGTTTAGTTTGAAGTGGAGTAAATACCAAGTAACCAAACCTCACCTTTCTCACACCTGCAGCACATATACTGTACATGGTGCACTGTGTTCAAATGTAACATAAAGAAATATATCATCTTACAACAATCTTTCATATTCTTCCATGTCCTGAAGTAAAGAACGCTTCAGCCATTTTCATGATTAGTGAGGTATTTTATGTTTGTTGAGCAGACAAAATACCCTGGCTGCTTGCCATACAAGTATAGATACCAAAGAGAAATATGAGAATACCACAGCAACATAAAATGCTCCTGAAAGAACCATATAGTTCCATCCATTTTTACCAACCTGTAGCACCTAATTATATAATACCGTGTAGCTATTTAGTCCCCGGTCACTTTAATAGCACACGCACGGCGAACGTGCGTGTGCCCCCGACAGTGTTAATGATAGGGGGATTACGATAGACAGCGCAAGTCGCTCACAGCGGGAGTCACTATCGCCGCTGTTAGGCCGGTAATTAAGTCTTTAACTTGACTAAACATGTTTCGCTTTGTAACTTGCGTCCTTCAGTCTTGCTGTTGCGGAAGCGCCGGCGAGAAATATCTCCACCTTGCCGATATTTATCCCGACTCCCGACTTGAAAAGTAAAATTGGTTTTGATTTTATCAAAGTCTTATTGTATCAGAAAACCTGCATATTTTCATACGTTAAGAGAATTATAGAAACTGTAAAAAAGCTACTCGTACATCAGGGATAGAAAACAAGACCTTGCAGCACTATAATCTATTATTCATCACCAGAAGTTCCTGTTTCACTTTTTTCTCCCAAATTACAAAGTCTGGTGACAACTGAAAGGTTTTAGCCATTATACCTCAGGGCAGTGAGAGAGTTGATTAAAAGTAATAAAATTATATATTTTGAAGAATTTTCCTAGCCTTCGGCAATTTCCGCAAAGCTTCGGCATGCGCGGCAATACAGATCTGTCGATATAGGTGTGAAAGTGTAATAGCACTGGTGGAATAACGGTTAACGTCGTTGCAAACGTTGTAACCTACCCGACGGGAGTTCGTACCCCAAAGGTACTTTTGAAATTTTGGAATTATCATTATTATTGATATCTTTTAATATTAAAACAGTTGTGGCTAATTGTTTTTGCAACGAAAAGCAGAGTAGGGAGGATTGTTGTAATTGTTAAAGTTATTATGACTGGGGACATAAATTAGTATGCTAATCGCTTATCATGGTATAATGATTGATACGATGGGTATCAGATAGTTTTCATTTGATATAAACGACGAAATAGCGGCCTTCCAAAGATCTTTGCTGAATGTTTATAACGTAGGTACTATTATGCGCACAAATATTGATACATGACGCAAACGACATTTACTCATTTCGGTAATATTAATTTTAATTAAAAATAAA
>NW_019775553.1:10538-39673 GCF_001039355.2 Lingula anatina | reverse complement strand
AAAGGACTAGAAGATCAGAGACTCTGAATGCTCTTCTCACATTGAACAATGAAAGACTTTAAGTTAAAGTGAACACTCACAAAGAACTGTGAACACCAAAAACTGAATTTATTTTAATTTACATGCTTTTATTTACTTTATTAATCTTAGTTGATTATAAAGAGGGAGATGTAACATTTTATTTGTCTTAAGCGACCACCTCTTATTTTACAATGTTGTAAGCGACTTGAATAATACACGTGTGTTCCAGCATGGCGGCTTACAGAGTTAGCACGTTTATGTTACAGAAGCTAAGATTGATACCCGATTTATTAGGTGTTTGCAATTCACACTCATAACCATATTCAAATACAAACTGTAGATATGGACCCTATAACTACTTATAAATTCAAATAAGTTTTAGATAACTCACTTGGTGGTTCATGATGAGCTGGTGCTTTCCTCTTCTCCCCTTTCTTTCCCTTCCCCTTGTCTTGGCCAGAGTCATCTCCAGTGCTGTCCTTATTCTCTCCATCACCTTGAGCACCACTGTAGTTAGCAAAGTGGTTATCATAATAGTCTAGACGTGAGTGTGCATCTGCCCAATCCTTATCATCACTTTTTGCAGATTTTTTTGTCTTCCCTTCTGTCTGACCCGGATGTCCATAGTAATAATAATACCAATATGCATAATTGGGATCACTGGGATCTGGAATTTGACTGTTTGTTGATGCACCATCAGCTCCGCTTTTTTGTTCTGATTTCTCTACCTCCCCTTGGGCTTGGTCATTTGTGTCAGACTTCAATGAAATTTCAGGATCTCTTGTTTTTTGCTCAGCACCTGATTCACCACATGTCCCTTTTTGGGTCACTGTGGGATAATAATGGTACCAGTACCAGTACTGATAGTTGGGGTCATTAGGGTCTGGTGGGTTTTTAGTGTCCCATGATGGGGCAGTACTAGCTTCAGCCGATGACACATTCGTTGCATCAGAAGAACCATCTTTGTCTGATGAAACTCCATAGTTCATCTGGTACTGTGCTAAGAAGTCATCATCAATCTGCAAGAGATAAAAAATCTCTTAAACACTGCAAATGCATTTCAAGTCTGTAACTTGGAGCAAACAAGGTTAGCAGTGTATTTTATGTCTAACCTGCTGTAAATCAAATTCTTTATTAGCCAATAGCCTACAAAAGGTCCATTAGGAGGCAAAGTGAACGAAAATAAAACAAAGCTTTGTCAAGTATTTAAGTTTGCAGGTTGTAGTTCCTAACACTAGAGTAAATTCATTGTATCATTATGATTTTCCATGAACAAACAAAAATTACACCTTAATTCCTCAGGTAGATCAATATCGAAATCTATGACATCCATAATATGAAGCAAAATATGGACAATTCACATAGTGAATTTACTAACTTTTGGAAACCAAGCTTTCTTGTCTTCATCCCATTCAAATACAGTGCCATCCTTGTCTGTGTATGTCTGTTCTTTAGCTATAAAGTCTTCTTCTTTTTTCTTGACATATTCTTCCTGGCGTAACTGTTCATCAAAATCTATTTCTTCTGGATCTTCCATTATATTATTGCCTTTAACAAGTAAAAAGGGGAAAGCATTTATTTGTAACTCCTCTACATTGGCAATAATGAATGCAAAATTGCTAAAATTGTTGATAGATAATGATTTGTCTCAATTGTCACAGAAAGAGGGGTTTCAACTATCAACCTTATGAGTTTTCAAGGTATGTACACTGTAGCTGATACAAAAGTTGTTGCTTCAATTTATAGCCTTACCATGCAGGTCGGAGTGCACATAGCTTTTTCGCATTGTGTTTTCTAGTCTTTTTTTTTTTTTTGGGGGGGGGTAACATTGCATCTGACAGGCTACTGGGCTTTTCTCAACCTCTCGTTTTTACTAAGCCTGCCATTAAGCCTTACTGTGGTAAGCAGAGGCAGTAGTAGTTCCCTCAGTTTGTAGGGTTTTCATGCTCACCACATGTTAAGCCAAAAACTGAGGTAACTATTTATTATTTATTTAGTATCAGTATTTGACGATGGTAGATGACTGTATCTCTATCACTGTGGCAGTTCATGTCCAATGGGAAATTACCACATAACTCATTCTTAATATCCCTCTGATATTCAACTCCCACCGTCCCTCCAATGTTAAAGTATAAGACACCGTAGGAATGAATTACTGTAAGAATGAAGTATAGCTTTAGTTCGCCTCATAATGCATGTTTAACTGAAACCGTCGCAGTATTCAGATTCAAGATTACGCCTTCATAATTGGTATTTTCCAAACAATGCAGATTTTTTCCTTACAACATATTATTGAGGTTCGCTAGTAGTATATTTGTGAGGTTTTATCGTTTCAGTGTGCATTTACTAAGTGAGATAAAAATTACCTTTCCCTAGTCGCTCTCCGACAAACCTGCGAGCGTTGTTGGTTCATCGGTTAAGTACCAGTAAACGGTTGTCGATATGAAACTAGTATCCATTGTTGATATTGTTGTGATTGTCCCGGAAGCACTCCCTGAACTACGGAGACGAGCCTTACACCACCTGGCGGGAGTGCAGTAAATGATTAGACTAAGAGCAGTTCGAGCCACGACGTGAGAGGGTGCGGACTCACCTACACACCTTTCTACGACTACTGTATATACCCACACAGTTACACAAGGAGCTTCGACCTGTGAATACGGAGAGCGGATCTGGCGACGTAGAGCAGAGCTAAATAAGGACACTCGGTGCGAGGAGAGGACACACGAGCCTCGAACGGAAGACAGATAGCTCGCATAAACACTTTAATATCACCCAGTTGTCGTAATTGTCGCCGTGCTGACACTTCTTTGCTGTTAGTGCAGTGCATAAGATGTTGATTCAGGAATTTTGTCTGTTAAGTTTTTTCTTTTTTTTTTTTCGATAAAGATATCGCCTTTTTTATATGTGAGGGTTCAAAGGTATGTCAGTGGATCTGCAGCATGAAAATTCCAAAATTACTCTGCTACACAATGGATTCTGTATCTTGGATCCTAGGCTACACATCCCCTAAATAAACCCATTAGAACTTGAAATTTGTCACATAATAAAAAAAGGAACTAGGCATGAATGCGCAGTTTAAATTCTGATTGAAGGATTTTCCAAAGCACAGTTACTGGTATGTTCATTTGAGGTAGGCAAAGAAATTTTAGGTCACGGCTGCGTGCAATATGGGAAATACAATTAATCAGACAAACTGATACAATGTATCTTCCAAAGCATATGCAGTAGAAGTTGGCCTCCTAACGTCTAACACTGGCTGAATGGGGAACAAAGGTAGGGGTGACAAAAATACATAAAATATTTCCTCAATTTTCCCCAAAAATCTAGCATGATCTGACATTCTGTCTAGTCCTTGTCCTAATACATGGCATATATATCATCTTACCGCTCCTTGCCGTCTTTAGAAAAAAAAAATCAGTTCAATGTGGGGCCTGTTTTTGGATGTGTCCTTTGACTTCCATCCTAGGCCTACAAGACAATGTTCACCCATGGCCGTGGACTCTTCCTCCCACCCCCAATGTCTAACGAGATCATTCCGCCAATTACTTCCCCGAGTGAGAATCGTTCACAGGTCTACCAATACCCAACGACCTGTGGACATTCAGCCTGGTGATGCTCTTGTGACAAGAGCTTAGCGTAGCTGTTTTACTATTATTTTTGTTCCAAATTAAGTTATTACTAGGCCTATCACTAAAACATCAGAAAATTCAATTCACTGGAACCATGAACTTATGGTTCTTATTGATAAAAACTAATCGTCTAAATCGACCCCAGTAAGTACAGTTATCACTGTTCCAACTCGGAATGTTGAAAGAATCGTGCCGCGAAGTACCGGGTGCTCGTGTAGCCTTTGGGTAAAATTTAAGTCTGTTGTAAGGGCTTGTAATATTGTATTCCACATTTTCCCACATCTGACCTCCTGATCTCGAAAAAAGCGTTACATAGGCAAGCATTTTATAGAGTAAGAATTTTAATTTGAAATTATGAAAGTAAATATATGACTTATGAAAAGACCTTGAAAATCCCTCTGTTAAAAAGCAATCTTCCGACATTTTAAAGTATTCAGCTCGTATTTGAAGATGTGCTTCAATCGCAATGGTCATACAACCACGTTTTTCCCTCATTGATATAAATGCCATCTAACAGAGGAACATATCAAATACTCTGCAGGGACTCACAGCGGCTCCAACATTTGGAAAGCAGGGCCGTAGCCTCCGGGGGGCAGGGGGGGCCGCTGACCCCCCTGGAATTTGGAATTTTACACACCACACCCTNTGAGGTGCAAAAAATAATGGCAATTTCTGACTTCTGATTGAGCAATAAATAACAGTTAAAATGCACCAGAATGCAGTATTATACATACAGTTTTTAAAAATTTTCCACACCGTGGGAGGGGGACACCCCCCCCCTTGGTGGCTTAGCCCCCTCGTGTCCGCTTACTGCCCCCCCTGGCAGTTTGCCCAGGCTACGGCCCTGGAAAGATATTCTATATGTGGGCTATGCCGGATGTGTCCTATGTTACGTTAGCATACGTGTAGTTGCAGCGACTAAAAGTTTAAGTACAAGGCTTATTTTTATGCGTTTTATTCACAAACAAGCAAGTACACAGTACTAAAAAAATAACGTTTTTTTATACAACTTCAGGCGATTTCATTATTTCTTACTCTTTATGAAAGAGATGTCATAATGGAGAAAGGTTGAAAGAGAGTTTAATATATGCTTAGTTTTTTTGACAAGTGTACACCATGAGCAGAGGCAAATGCTGACGATTGTGACGGAGAGAAAGAGAGAAACTATGGCGAATGTCTTTATAGCCAGGTCCACTGATACATAGATAGATAGAGATGATGTAACGTACATGATGTACACTGACCAATGGATCCGCTAGTTGTCTGTAACAAAACTATTGAATACTTTACTTTGGTACACAATATATATATATATATATATATATATATATATATATATATATATATATACAGGGTAGTAGATGTAGGTCTTTTTAGGTCCACTTATAGACATAGCTATTATAAGTGTATTTTTCTGGATTAGAAGTGGATGACGGATGCTTTAAATTACTCATTAAGAGAAACTGCTCTTTATCCTGCCTGAAGGGGGTAATCTGTCTTGCGGAACTGCCCGAAATGCCCACGTGGAACTCGAACTGTCCGTTGTTGTACACGTAAATAGGGGAGTTTGTTGTCCAGTCGCCCGAACTAGTTGATGCAACTGGATGAGCATAGAATAGTTTCCCTCCTGCTTTGAAGAAGTTCCCATAGTTGAAGTGTCTGAAATAAATTTGATTTGCGTTTAATATGTTTAAACTCTATTATCAACATGCAGGGCGATACCTACTATACCAGAAGGCCTGCAGTGGGCCTTCTAGTTGGCGATAAAATGAAATGTTTTATTTTATTACTCTGTTACCGAACTTCTACTTTAAACGTTTTTCCTTTGTGTGTGCATGGGTAAAATACTGTATCATAAGACCACCTTTCACTAACATATTCATTGTATAATATAAAAGATGGTAGGAAATATTTCATCTTCGCAACGTTGTATCAATATATCTAATGACCATCATAAATTTTAAGTATGTTGCTCTTGTTTATCCTTATAATCTGTCACGCACTTTCTTATAATTCAACAACACGGAAGAAGCAATCACATTGCCTGTCCATCTATTTTCTATTGCTTCCAAACATCACCTAATTTGCCCAGCAATACCTGTAGCTGCTCGTCCCGTCAACGTGTTGGACTTGTTCAAAACGGCTATTTGGAAAACTCCATTTCCAAAAGTTTAGTCCATAGTCGTATCGATGACAGTTTGACGCCAAAAACAGATTGCCTTCAAACCACTGGCTTGTAACGCTGATGGGTGAGCAATTGGTGTCCGATAGATTCTGATATGATTGGAGACCTGGAGTCACAATATGGAAGCACTGAAGCCATTGTTACTTACGGAAACTAGTCACAAAGTCAAGGCAGAATAATTTGTCCTTAAGACCAAATTTAAACATTTTATAGGCAGGTGCACATGCTCAGCTACTGAAGTGGTGACATAAACACAATAACGATGGGTTAAAACTGCCAATTGCGATCCGTTCTTTGAGATAAAAATCGTTCTTGCCGCCGCATTCGGGGATAAAATGACCTTACCTGATCTATACCCATAGACTTCAATCCTCACAGCCGGGTAGTCACTGTTCCAGGCGTGTGTGTATATACGAAGCCCTTTGGACAAAAAGGGACGAGCAATGGTGTTCTTTACAATAGTATTAGTGTCCGTGTTAGCATTAGAAAATGTCTGAAACAGTACATAAAGAACTTTAGAAGAATGATCAAAAGGATTCCTAAATGTATATTATTATGGTAAGTGAGGCTTATGGGCTATATCCTTGCACTTTATGTGTCATAAAATATTTATATTGGGTTTGAGAGCCCATAAACGAAGTTTTTCTTTCTTTTCTTTATTCAAATCCAAATCCAAATTTAAAAAGTTAACATTCTCTTTGGAAAAGTGTACAAACTACTGTATGCCGGCGAAGAGGGATTTTAATTTCCGGCTTTATCTTTGCCTTATCTCAGCATTATATCGTCAAACTACTCTTCTAAACATGAAATATTAAACAATGTCGCATGTAAAAAACATCGAAATCCCACATCAGGAATGGCGACAAATTCGAGACTAATTTGTGACCCGAAAGGAAATCAGTCGATCAAAAACTCTTTCAAGGATAAACTTCAGGTCAACAGTAATCCTCCTGTACCTTTAATCTTATGAAGATCTAATATAATAACATTAAATTAAAACAGAACGTGGTCAACTGCACGAGATATAGTAACATTATAGCATCGGGAATCAAAAACTTGCCTTGCATCCAGAAAATCTGTCATAGCAATGCCAGTATAGGTAAGTTTGTGTGTGGTACAGTTTAAATTTTATTGTCCACTGGTCGGAATTGTATACATTATCCGAAGACCTTCCCTGCAATGGAGAATAAATTATATATTTCACGGCCGGATGATAAAATAAAAATACGTCACAACATTACATGGGATTTTTGCTGTTACGGTAGGTCTTTGAACACGGTTTTATTGCTGAAATATCACTGCATGTTCAGAACAACGACAACTGCAATGTCCTTCTATTGTAATAAAACAACTGAGTTTTAATGTCGTCTCACATCTGTATTAGTGCACCGCATCCATTACGTTAGCAATGACAGTTATGGTACATTGTGACAGTCCAGTGTTACGTTGAAACAGGGTGCTCTCTTTCTCTCTCTCTCTCTCGCTCGTATATAGAATTCAGAAATGTAATCCTTTCAGCGACGTCAACATAGAGTGCCAAGTGCAAGTCATTATGTAGGGCTTAGTATATAAAAAAAATCATGAGCACATATCTTCGCGTGTTTCACTTTCGTTTTACCTGTGTAGCTACTCCAGTAACGATATAAAATTGTGACAGATCGATCTGAAGGTAGTTATTAGTAGAAGCCGTGGGTACCCATGCATTCCCACCACCAGGTGTCTCAAAGTGTAACCGACCATGTTTCGGTGGGCAGCAACCGTGTGAATTACCATTATCCGACAGTGCCGCATCCGGTATAGCCCCAGAGGCAACGCCCAATGGATACGTCCCAGTAGAAAGAGGCAATCCTGTCAGATGATAAAATATGTCAGTTTGCTTACGGGGATACATGTACTTTAAATTGGCTTTAAAGAACGTTCACCACTGCGGTAATCATGCTTTCTTGAGTTTCACACAATAAGCTAAGTGAAATTGATATTTGAAATAAGGTATCTACAGGGTTGTATAATCAGATTGAAACTGAAATAATGCGATAGGAACACCTCACTTTGCAGTTGACTCGCGTCTACAGGTGGCTTTTGTAAAGGCAGACCCTGGGGGAGAGTTGGGGAGGAGATATTTATAAGCAAATGCTGAATAGTTTCTAAAAGACGATAAAGGGCCCAATCACGTCTCCCCCTTATATTAATAATTATTATCATCAGCATATTCTTTTGGTTTCACTTTAATTCTAATGAACTTTATTGACCTTTAAAGGCAGTTTCTGGGCTGTCGGAGATGAGCCCACTTTGCACTCCCAGTGCCCGGTCCTCATCTTTAAAAACACATGAACGGAACACACTGTATATATGCTATTTCTTTTATTTTTAACGCAGCGTCAAAATTTTGTCGCAGAACTAGTTTTCGGTAATTTAACAAAGTTCGTTAATTTTACAAGTTCTGTCTTACCCTCATTGTAGCCATACACCTCGAACTGCATTGCCACAGCGCCTACCCACTGAGTAGCTACCAGGCGTACGTAACGTGCTGGTACTGCAGACCACAACCACGCACTCTGGACGGTGACACCGTCAGCACTGCCGTTAAACTCCTGATAAAAACATACACGTGAGGATTAATGAGAATCGTAGTGGCTTGGTGAGTGGCGATAAATTTTTTTTCAAATGCATTTACTTATTTATTTTGGAATATTGAGGTTTCTATCTCATGCCAAGGCCTATTTTAAGAATTTCGATTGCCGTAATCCGTATTCATATTTGAATTCTGTAGTTCAGATGTTAAATCCCAACGAAATTGTATATTTCAACAGACTTTATATTAGACATGGTAAAGACAGCTTTATATTTTGCAATGTGATGTATACAAAATAATAATAATAGCAACGACAACATCACGAAAAATCCGAAGCAGAAACGCCTGCAAAAATTTAAGATAACTAGTGGGAAAAAGAATAAGACATCAGTCCTACCTGGCATGTGCCTAATTGTGACATCACACAGGTAAAGCTGCTTCCATCCTCTGATATGTTCACGTTGTATCCCGTCACGTATTCCGTATTGCTTCGTCCCTGTTATAGAAACACAAGTGTGATATCATTAATGCATGTATGCTTTTTGACCAAATTGGTGGTAACATTCTTATCGCTAATGTATTTTAAAACTTGATTCAAACTTCAACGAAAACTTTCCTTTTTTGATGTAATCAGCACGGTAACAGCAAATATGAATATAACAAAGACAGACTATACGCATTTAATTTAAAGAACCACTCATTAACTTTTTGTGTATTTTCCATCATCCACTTTTTTAGTACTTACTGACTAACTCTATATCATTTTCTAAACTCGGCAATCCCCTGTACAAATAGGCTACATGTTGTAAGAACACATTCTTTTTCACTTGGTGAATCAATGCTTTTACTGACACGACAAATCCATATTTAGATTGACTGGTTATGGTCACATGTACATATATATCTTGTATTTTTATATTTTTACAAATAATAATGATAAAATAAAAAAGGATATATAGAAAAGATATATATAGTTATATATATGATAGTAAGAGAAATTACCAAAGAGTCAATCCTTGTAACCATGCGTGTTGTGCCAAGATCGACTTGGATGTATTCGTTGGCGGTATTAGTCTGTGCACACCACGCCTCGCCTCCGCCAAGGTTGTGATGTAGTCGACCCCAGACTGGGTCACATGCTGCACTGGTGCTACTGGCAGTGATTGAGCTATCGGAAATGGCACCACTTTGCATTCCCAGTGCCCGGTCCTCATCTTTAAAAGCACATGAACGGAACACGCTGTATACGTGCTATTTCTTTTATTTTTAACGCAGCGTCAAAATTTTGTCGCAGAACTAGTTGTTCGTTAATTTTACAATGTCCATTGATTGCATGGCGATCAAAACGTAAGTCAATTCACGATAATCCCACTTAACACTTTTATGGAACAATTAAAAATTTAAAAGTTAACCTAGACAACGCAAAACGACATCGTTGGTAATACGTGAACGTTTGGGAAACGCTACCAAAATCCATTACATGAAGCCCGTAAGCTAATGCCTCTCTTTCTATACTTTGAACCTACTTATGCATCTGTAAGTGACTGTAAGGTACTTCCGGACGTACAGACAGGGGTCGACACTGGAGGCCACAGGCACGGAACAGGTCGGTTTGCCTTCGCAGTAGCCCCGAACATATGCCAGAGAGTCTGGATCCTCACATGTTGTGCTATTGGCGTTACCGCCAACACAGATACTTGGGTCTGTTTTCCCGTAGAACGAGTCTTTAACTTGAATCCATGTTCCCTCTGGACAGGTAATGGAGACAGTATCGCCATCGCACACAGGCTGGGTGGTGTTAAAGTCACCTGTAGAGAGAGAACAGTTATGTTTTTCCATTAGAGCGTATGCACAAGCTACTTTTGATTTTTTTTTCACATCTGGTGACTCGCTGCATAGTTAAAACTTAATAGCAGATGGAAATTATATTTAATTAAACATTGTTGATATTTTTAGGCATTCTAGCTACAGTGTACAAGGTATACAGTACACCCTTTCCTTTACAGAGGCCGTTGCTTTCAGAAAGTGGTTTTATTTGATATTTATTCGAGTGGTTTTATTCGATATTTATTCGATGCGGTATACTAAATTCAACAATTCAACTTCGTCAATGTTCCAGCTCATCGTATTCTTAACAGATAAACCTCTGTATTGCTGACAGTATATCAATCTCTTTTCCTAATTAGTTAGATAATTAGTTGTATTGAACAGGTCAGGAGATATATACTTACCACCAAATGGCCTCCAAATTGCGCGGAGAGGATATTTTCTTGTACCAAAATCACAAGTTAAAGAATACGTGTTTCCTACAGCTGGCGCTGTTCCCGAGAGGCCACACACGTTTTCACTTCCAGTCATTGTGTACGGTATGGCATTCCCATTGGGCCACGTAAAACCAAAGTAGTCTCCGCGCATGACTTGAAGGCGTTCGTCTATGTTAATGGGCATCTAAAATGAAACGTTTTCTGTCAACGACATTGGCTTGTGTTCTTAAACCGAGGAGGGTGACAATACATAGCGTTTTTGGCCTGAATGATTTTTTTGTAGATTGAGTGTCATTCGGTCATTATAGCAAAAGTCCAGTAATTGAGTCATAACTATTATGTGCCAAACATCATAGCATTAAAATATGTAAAGTGAAATTTCATAGAGACATTTTTGAGTATTCCTAAGTTGGTCGTGTTAACCACCAAATATTTACGGAAGGGAAGGAGGGGAAGGATCAATTAGTGTATCAACTGTATTTAAGTTATTTAAATTTTATTCAGAAATGGATCGACTTTTTCCCCAAACATAGGCCAGTAAGGAAGGAATAACTTAACATGATGTGATAATTACTGGCTTACGAAAAGTCAACCGAAACATATCAAAACATATCAGCAAATTTTGCACTTACAACTTGGCGACCGATAAAGTTGTGCACGTAAATGTTTTGTGCAACCAGTTTGAAGGAGCCAGAGGTTGTCGTCAAGGATTCCGCTCGCCACACTTGGAATCTCAATTCTTTATCACTTACTTCGGAGTAGAACTCCCAGCCTATGATCTCACCTTCATAAAAATACAAAATGATATATTTGAATGGGATACCCTTCTTGATAATATTTTAAATACAAATGTTCCTTATGGCATCTTAGAATTACTATATATCATTATTCCATTATTGAGACTAAGCCTCTGGCTACTAGGCAAATTATCAATATGCACAAAATTGCGAAAACACCAAGGGTTTGAATCTGAGGAATTTACTCCTTAAGATTTGATGCGAACTGAAAACAAACACATATTACTGTCAATATATTTCTCGTTATCATATACTGTATCGACACAGGACTATTGTTAGCGTACCGTCTTCTGGAAAGGTGTAGTCCATGTTGATGATGATATGTTTAGATTCTGTGTTCATTGTCCCACCACCAGAAACACCAGAACCTAATGCTTGAACTGTAAAAAAAAACATTTCTAAAATGCGTTAGGTGTGAATTTGTTTTGATATCCCATGGTTTCATTGTAATACATCTCATTACTCAGGAAACCAATGTTACTTCCAAAAATTGGCATCTCCCTCGGCAGTATACAGTATATGCTACATAGTCGTTAGACATGTATTTTTAAAAAGAGATGTCACTAACCTGAGCTGAAATTGAAAGAAGCATTGTCCAATTTGAAGATGCGGGTCTTTCCAGTTTGGTAACTATGGCAACATTTATGAGAGTCACTAGCGACACTAAGTAGCACACTTTCGCTGACTTCACTGAGGTCGCAGCGAAACCCACGTGGTACCTTAGACATATAATCAAATAACAAAATTAATAAATTGGCCAATTATGACATTTATGGTACCATTCTGTCGACAACTTGGGCATGTTATGTAGCAAAAAACAATAACGAATACATTTTTCTATATCTGTACATATAAATTTTATCGTAATTATCGCAATTTACAAAATAATTCTTTCCAGCAGATGTTTTGGATACCCCCACCCCACCCCTAAAAAACTTTGCAGTCGCAAATATAAATTTAATAAAATCCTTAAAATAACGGAAAAACAACCCATATAGACTTGTTTATTCATACATTTGTATAGATGAAGAAAACATATGCATCGCAGTTTTAGTGTGCATTCGTCTACTATATATACAAATTGTCAATATTTCATATATTTTGATTCGGTGTTGAATGTGGCAGTCTGGTGAAATTAATATCCTACCGGTGCTGCTCCAACCCCAAGATAAGCTTGATGGACTGTACTCCAAGCAAAGACGTTGACTTTGCCTTTGTACATTCCGGTGTTCGAGCCATCTATCTTGTAAGACGTCACTGCTATCACTGACTGGCCATTTCTCCGTTTTAAAGCACATGTCCAATGTGTTCCGAAAATTTGAAAGTACTGATACGGCTCAAAGGGGTCTGAAACGTAAAGGTCAAGAATTGAGAGTAGGATTAATTGATGAAACGAAACTTGCTGAATGTTATAATATTCATTTATTAATTAATTCACTCATTTGTTCATCACCCATTCATTTATTAATTTAGCTATGAACCCAAAGACGGGGTTATTCATTATTCATTCATAGATGAATAAACAAATATCTTATTATTATTTCTTTCACTTTTTGTATACCAGTTCCTCATTTCTCAAAAATCAACATGAAGATACCGATAATAGTTTGCGTACTTTTTTGTCGGGTTTCTTCAATGCCTACGACCATTACAATGATTTCCTATGTCAAATTAAGCAAGGTCAACGACGACTTTTTACTAAAAATAAATTATAGATGATTTCTCACCGCGAGTATATATTTCAAACCTCATGGCTATTTTCTGGTGCCACTCCTTTACAACGAACCGAATACGTCTGGCCACTATCTCTGGCTTTAACGTTTGGTTTACCTGTGTGTCCATGTCGTAGTTTGCTCTCATTATCTAAAAAAATCAAAAATGAAAAACAGATGGTAACGACAACAAGAAAAATTGATGGCGATAGGGAATACCACCAAAATTTAATCACTTTCAAGTTTGTGTCATTTGTGTCATATCCTGAAAATTTCATCAAAATCAATCCATAACTTTTTGAGTTAGGCTGGTAATGAACAATCAAACAGACAAACGTGGGTGAAAGCAAAACCTACCTGGCGGGGGGTAAAAAGAATAGGAGTAGAATAGTTGGCGTCATTAAATTATGTCACATTTGTATGAATGTTTCATGCAAAATTCCCTTATGTTGTTTTCATATTTTTAAGAGATAAAACGTGTGCCAGAACACCAAGTCATATAACACCACCATATGACTTTCAAATAGAAGAGCCTCTGATTAAATTTCTCACACTAACTACCATGACGTCATTGATGCCTAGAGTGTCCTGGCAGTAATTTTATTTCAACATCCATTTCAATCTTTTTCCATTATCACTAAAGTAAACCATATCCAAAACTGGTGTTTTCTCCGAAGTTTCTTATTTGGAGCCACTCTAATAAAAATTAAAAATGAGAAATTCTTATATACTCAACGATCTCAAAAATGGGTCCATAAGATCTGAATTCCTTAACCGTAAGTGGTAAAGGTGATAAAGTGATAAAGGGAAAATTGCTCAAATTTACAAGAAAAGTACCTCATTGTTTTACTCAATGAGACCTAACGCCCACTGCACGTCTTTAAACAAAATTAAAAACCCTTAACACATTCTTGTTCAAAAAGACACCATTTCCAATAAAACCTTGCTGCCATTTCACCAAAATCATTAATGTGTCAAGTATTTGGGGTTCTCTCTGTGAGGAAAATGATCGTCATTTAGATATCTGGTGCATTATTCATCGTTTTTGAAATAATAAAAAAACAAAGCAGGGTTGGTTCATAACTATCTGAATGTATATCTGCAAAAAAATAATAATACATTGCAAAATTTTACAAGAAACTATCTTGTCAGTGCTTCCATACCACTGCTGGATAATCATGCGCCATTTTAATTGGAAATTATATCATACTGTTATTACCAGTGTTAACAGAAAGTATAAGTGAGAAAGAAACATTTACTTACCTTGCATTCACTGCCAGGACCCCAGCGGACGCAGCTGTAATCACTGTCACTTCTGGCCGTGTAGTTTAACTGGTATTTTGTCACCCACTGGTTCAAATTGTTGTAAACACGTCCCTGATATTAGAGAAAAAAGGTAGGCTACTACACGCGTTAAACGATTATTTTTTCTCAAAGAAAGAAAAGGGCTTTTGGTGCTATCAAACTATTATCATTGCCAACAAGGGTGAGTAAGTTAAATGATCGCATTTCTTAAAACACTTTACATTATACCACGAATGACTTGCACCTCACTTCAGCTTTTTGAGGGCAAATTTGTAGGAATAGAAGAAACAAAAATTTTATTGTTGGGGGAAAATAATTTCAATTTTTGCAAAATATACCAATATACCTTTGTGGCCACCTTGGTGACTATATATGCTTGCCCCAAGTCCACCTGTAAGTATTGATCAACGGTTTGGCTATCGGAACACCAAGCATTGTCGTGGGTGATGCGCGCATATGACTTATGACATCCGCTCCCAGTAGATGAAACCGCGATACGATTGTTAGAAATATCTCCATTGGTGGCCTTAGCAGTCATAGGCCCTGTGGGAAATCAAATATAATTGTCATGAAGCATTTTACAAATGTGCCCATTCCTCTATTTCATTGGGTTAACATTGCGGCACCAAATATTTACTGAATCTTTTTGGTAAAATAACTGGGATAGAAATTAGATAAAGCTGGTAATTTAAAACAACAATTTGAATTTGATTTGAAAAAAAATTCTCACTGTAAACTCGAAGACAAGTGAGAGTCCACTTGAAGTTATAATGAAATATAAAACAATGCAAGCATTTATTCAACTGCATACCTTTTTCTCCTGCGTATCGAAATGCTTTTGTCGTAACTTTAGTCCCCCAGTTGTCAGTGGCTCGGTCGTAAAACGTGCCAACAAAGTAGAAACGGTTACCATCAGCCGCTGCGGTAACACAGTTGCGATTGTCCAGACCATAATGTAAACGTTGCACGTATTCATAAGAGCCTTTCTCATCAACCCAACGATAGATATCCGTATATCCATTTACCCACTTATTCGAAGAACTATCCCAGCGAAGCCTGTGTTAATAAAAGAAAATTTGTGCTTTGATTTTTGTTAATGTTATTTCACAATGATATCGTAGATAAATTAAAGTGATCTATCTATCAACAAAAATATCATTTTAAATCATTGAAATTATTTAAAATCGATAGCGTCGGTTAGAACGACAAAAATACCAATGATAAACCGGGGAAATTGCTATTACATTACGCATTTCTTGACAATATCTATATAAAATAAGAAAAACATCGACTATACTATCAATAACGCTTGCAGTCTAATACAATTTTCAAAAAAACTAGAATTAAGGTTTTCTGACCTGTTTTACTTGCTAGATGAATCCTGAACAAAGCATTCAAATCGCGCAGAAAAAAATTAGGTAGCCAATATTACCTATTTGTAGAGATGATATAGTGCTCCCCTTGTATACTCATGGCGCAACTATCGTAGGAATACAATGTAGGAATGTCATGCACTTTTGTAGCCTGGTGAGAAAACACTGAAATACACAACATGAAAATCAAGATTTCACTGTAAAGAACAGCATCGAGAAGGGATCAAAAGAAATGTGGCTGTTCCTGCTGTGAATCTTATTATAAATGGAAAACACTGGCACAAAAATAAATTCTACCAGTAGCCCTGCTTTTTCTCTGTTTCTGCATACATACAGTATAAATATACGAAGTGAACCTACAATTTACTAGGGAAAACATAAAAAGGTGAAAACTTCTGTAGAGTTACATTTTTAAAATTAAATCCTTCCAATCGGATTCAGCAACGATTCTTGCCATATACCCGAAAACAATTTTATACAGGAACGTAATATGTTTACTTAAAATAAATTTTGGAACTGACGGCGGGCATGCAAAATATTTTTCTTGTTAGCTGTAAAGCGGTGTTCACCGTGGACAACAAACGTAACCGGTCGTGCCAAGGAAAGTCGACCTAAGTATTTATGTTTAACTTCATCTTAACTTTTTGTACAGTGATGAAGCAGAGTAAAAATGTGCTTCCAAAGAGCAAGTTCACTAGCCTTTATCACATTCTTTTCCATATTGTGTTTTATTTCGACATTCACATGTGATGCTTCTCTTGTCTAGACAGTCGTCTGCGCAGAATTCGTCCCACTCACACGCACTGTAGTATGGACACACGCCGTGTAAGTCCGCCTAGAAAGATAAAAATGATAGGTCTTCCCAGAAAAGTTTACGCAATAAACAAACATTTTAGAAAAAATTTTGATCAGATAGATTGGTTGATTAATTGTTTTGCAAATAGCTCCGTAAAAATAACATTACCGATGTTTAATACATATTTTGTATGAGATGTACTTCCATACCGTACGCATGTTTTTTGGTTTTTGTATTTTTTATATAAAAATTGATTCATTGGTTTCGACTTCGATTATAATTATAACAAACAAGAATTCAAAATACCATATTTTTCGAATTCAAAAGAATTATTTTCGAATCCAAAGTAGGTTAAATGGACACAAACTCACGTGATTTAACAAATAAAAGCCTCAGAAGAGGAAACCACTACCCTCTACCAGGGCGACAGATTGATTTTAACAAGATATTCACAGATATGTCTCCAGATAAATAGACAGTCATTTGGCTCTCTGGCTTTTTCAAGATTTCCCTGTAATATCTGCCACCCTGGTAGAGGGTAGGAAACCAGTGGTTTGAAATTGTGCCTTGGTTCATTCTGCGTTTTATCTGATGCAGGTCACTGCCTATTTGTTTTCCAATATCTGTCAATGTTGATCGATAAATTGACACCCTGGCCATGGTTATTTGTGGAGAGAAGTTAAAACATGCTTTCCTGACATAACACAACTCTATATCAGACATTGCTTACAGTTGTCGATAAAAACGATAATTGCAAACGCTTGATGTGGTTCAAATAGGGGTGAAGAAAGTACTTTTCCTTGCGAAATAACGCACATCTCTCCAGTTTGATGGATTCTAAATAATCATAATCTGGATATTGAAGTTCGATATCACTACTTTACACAGGCGTAGGATCCAGGTGAGCTGGGGGAGTGGTTAAAAAATGACTGAAATATTACATATAAATATTATATCAAGACCTGTCATCAGTTATCAACAACTGTCTGCCTTCAAGTGCATAATATTTGTCGTTACCCCTGCTCTCCTTGTCAGACAGTGTTTTCTAAACAGTTATACCCCTCCCCTCCACCTCAACCACCGCTAACATACACAAACACGCTTATAAGTTGCTGCCGGCTTCAGTAATGTGGTTGATAAGTCGTGTACATGTATTAACCTGAACTACTCTTACCTGAATCAGTTTCTACTTTTATCACAGTTAACTTGACCTGTTGTGTAATTTTTTAATCGCATCAAACACAACGGTAGTTATATAAATACATCAAAATATTGGCATGATAGTTCAAAGTATCTCTGTTTTGTTTCTCAGCTAGCCTAATAACAGTCTGATTTCTTATGGTTCATCCTGCAAACTGTTCTGATCTGTTTCTGATTTTTTAGCATTGGAACTTTAGCGTAATAAAAGAACGGGTAGGACCATCTCCGCACTATAACCAAGAAAATGGAGAAATAACTCAATTTATCGAGCGAGAAAATAAGCGAAATATTAATTGAGCGAAAAATTGCTGGTGAGGCTGTAAAGAAATTATTAGAGAGTGATTGCTCAAAAAAAAAAAAAAAAAGGTTCAAGATAGATAACTTCAAAATTGATTTTACTATTAATGTAATTTCTAATATTAATCTATCGTCTTTAAAATAATTGTTTATTACCTTCTATAAAATCAGTTCTTTAGTTAAAAAGGTTTGACATATTTAACACCGATTGAATACATTTCAACGGTATAACAACACGTGTGAGAATTCTTAGTAGGCAGTAATACGAATATCTAAAATGAATTTACTAAAAAGCCTTAAAACAAACGAAGATTACGTTTGATTACAATATTGTAACACTGTCGTACCATGTCGACAGTATTTAATTGAAGTACATTAATTAATTAAATAATTGGGCAAAATAAACATTGAACTTCGAATTCATGATTGTTGTCGCCTTATGGTTCTTCTCACACTCAGTGTACTTAAGGGATACAGTCTGTTCTGGTTCATTTTGACGGGTCCTTTCATGTAAATGATCTCCAAGGGTTTTTCCTTCCTTTCACAAGTTTCCCATAAGTTTGTTCCCTGGTCTCGAGCGCAGGGGGGGGGGGGGTCCGTTTCGGTGAAACACCTACGTTAATAGTTTGAAAATCTTTAAAATTAATTAAATGTGGTCAACCTCTCAAAGTGAACCGGTACAGACAAAATTTCTTATCTATACTGTTCTACATGTATGTGAAAAGGGCCATTGACGGGATTCAGTTTGTCTGGAACGAAATCTCAAATTCAACCTGCAAACGCGTTTGAATGCTTTTCTTTTTTTATTTATGAAAAGGTGAGGCAAATGATTGGCATTAAGAGGAAAGTATCAGAAATGTTATAAAAATCCGTTTTATCATAATATGTCATTTATCTTCCACGGCTTTCAAACAGTATAAAATATAATAAAACAGACAAACTGCTACATATCTCATTGTTGCTAAAACGTATGAAGAATCGTCACCTGATTTTCCAAGATTGTTCCATTGACTGCAAAATGTCCCGGCTGTAAAGTGGTGGTTACTGAAGACGGATCTAGCGTAGCCGGGGCGTACAGCGTACAGTTCCCAGTATCGTCCTCGTATGTGTAGTAACGACAGTTTTGCAACTGGGAGCATTTAAAGCTGCAGATGCCCTGCTTCAAGGTATGCGTGCTGTCCAGGTAGTATACCTCCGATGTGGAATATTTTCTGCTAAAACTAGAAAAGATCGTGTTTTGTGACTTGCAAACTTCGTCATTTTTCGTCGCTTCTGTATTCACAATTAATAAAAAGAATCCCAGGAAAAACAAGACCTTGGAGAAAAGCATGTTGGCGGAGGCAAGGTCCCTAGTTATCAGAAGCCAGTGTGAGACAGTCATCTTCCAACTGGAATTAATTTCATGCATCATTGATAGCTCACTTCATTTCAATATTTGAAATGTCACAAATCGAGTTCGATTACGTAATGTGGATATAATATCGGTTTTATTGGGTAGGGGTTATTAGGGCACAAGTACTTTGAACCATGCCCAATACGGACAAGCCCCATTACGAAACATCGATTGAAATTTTCCACGTTGTTGGTAAACTCTTCTTGTACGTCATTCCTTGTTCTAATATTGTCAATGCACACGTTTGACTGATACATAATAATCTTTATGGTTACATCTCACAAGATAGTTGGCAGTCAAAACTGCTACCAAAACACTTGTTAATATATATTAGTTTATTATCAATTTTTATTAGTACTAGTTAAGTATAGGTAATAGATAAGTTATCTTTGATAACAATATGCGTGCGTAGAGGAATGGGACATTGAAATGAATGAATTTGCTTATTTTAGGATAACAAACCATGTCAGAGCGTAATAAGCGCAAAAAAACAAAACAAAAAAAAAAAAAAACAAAAAAAAACACGACGATTTCCCCATACTTGCCAATGGTTAATGAATGCATTCCTACATCCAAAGTAACTCCCTGTTTTTTTCCCCTAAATTTTTTGAAATAATCTCATAGAGATTATTGCGGAGGTATAGCCATCTATGAAGGTTCACGTGGTCTAATGGCAAGCACATATTCCAGAATAATTGCGATAACCGCCGTTTTGGTGCTATAATAGAATTTATTATAATTCTGTGAGTTGTTTACAATGTGTTTTTCGTTTAATATGAATTTCATATGAATAATTGTTATCCCTTCAATGTTGGCTGCAGCAGTGCATATTGCCACAATGATAGTGCGCAAATTGTAGGCTACGCTCTGCGATCACCGAAAACCCAACTAACGCAATGCAAGGAGCAAGAAAAAATGTGGATCAATCTCGACGCAGCTTTTTTCTGTGTATTATTTCACAATGTCACTGCTGTGCGGGGATAAACCGCAACCATACTAAACCTTAACAAATTCGACAATCAATTTTTGAAGACATGGTTCGTCCTCAATAATTTTCATTACAGGACAATGTATTTCTGTAATCCTACAGTCACTCACCTCCAGATTGCTTACATGCTTAGGACTAGGCCAACTACATATTTATATGCACTTGACAAGTAAGTTTTTGTTTTTAATTTTTATAAATGCCTAAGGTATGAATTACAAATATATTAAGTTTTAAACAAAGGGGCCATCAACGCTGTTGATTTATGATTTTAGAGGAAAATGGACTGGTGACTACTGAATATGGTGTTTCCTTGAACTACATTGACACGAACATCTAGTTCGCATAACAATCAAAGACTAATTATATCCTGGCATGGTATTTCATGTGATGCCAGTACATATTAACCCAAGGATTGAGAATATTGGATTTTGTTATGCTTGGTAACGCGCAGAAGGTGATAAGATTTCACCGCAACTTTTAAAAATCTCAAGTGCGCTTTTTAAAAAGAATTAAAATTCTGTCTTTGCTCCCTGGTGGCAAACACACATTTAATTCAACATGAAAGTTGGAACACTGCGCAAGAATATGTCATTTGATCCAGGTTCGAGAGGAAATGTTTTCTTTTTATATACCTTAGCCGAGGAGAGGGTTTAAAAATAGAAACGTAAGGATGGCCATTTGTGTATATATCTCAATTGACGTCAACTGGCACGTGATTAATTTTGACCAATCGCATGCAAACACATTACTATCCGCGTGTCTGATGCGGGGAAGTCCACGTCTTACTGGAGAGGTAAGGGTTATATTTATCATAATTTGTTTTACCTAAATATCTTAAAACGCCAAGTATCATAAAAACAAAATTGCTTATGTAAAATTCAGACTATATGGGATGTTATTATGCAAAGCATATGATATTTCTGAAGCAAGCAACTGAATTTATATAATTAACTTGCACCCCTACAGCTGGTCGGCGTGTGATAGCAAGCATACTCTCTCTCTCTCTCTCTGGAAACAGGTTGTGGGAAATCAGGCTGGAAATCCTCCGTTTCTAGCTTTGATTTTCAATCTCAATTATTTTTCGACTGCTGGGGGTCAGTGATTTAAGGCCACACGGATCTCGGAGAGGTCTGTAGAGGGTACACGACTTAACTTTTAATTCAGATTCCCTATCTGAAGCATTCGTCCTCTCACAATGGAGGCAGCTCACACAAAAACGACGGAGGAGGTCCTCAAGTACTTCGGTGTTGACGAAGAGGTTGGCTTGACCGACGAACAGATTAGGAGAGCAAAGGAGAAATATGGACCTAACGGTAAGATCTCTTGCTCGTTAAATCTCCTGCTTATATTTTGTAATTATTTCATTCATATTTTTGGTGATCAATAAGATTTCACTCAGTTGTCGTTGACTCTGAATTATCTGCACTAAGCTGGTAGCAGTCCATGTTAATTATGTGGTTAACTTTAGTACTAACCTTGGTAACACCGATGCATTACATTTGCTCATATTATATTGAAGTGTCATATGTAACTAATGCCTATGTATTTTCTTCATTGTAGAATTGCCTGCTGAAGAAGGTAATGCTATTTTGTTTTTTAAACTCTTTAATTTAACTGAAACAAAGGAATTAATGAAGTAATATATGATTCATTCTCGGATTTTGACAAAAAACTATTTCTGTCTCACTAACTCTCATGTACCAAATGGATGAACAACTGTAACAGATGTAAGTATATTTGCAATTAACAACTCTTAATTTATACAATTGAAGCTATGTGGTAATTCATGTTCTCTCTTCTTAGGAAAACCACTGTGGGAGCTCATTGTAGAACAGTTTGATGACCTCCTTGTAAAGATCCTGTTACTTGCAGCTGTAATTTCATTTGTAAGTATATGAAAGATTTGATGTTACAAGCAGAGAATGCTGTCACCATTTCTATCAGTATTGTATTTATAACATTATTTCTGTAAGGGATGGAGTTGATAAACCACCTATCTTCGTACCATCACAAATTCTACATGTATGATGCCATTTTTGTACTTTCGGTGAAGGTCAGACGGGGGAGTTAGCTTCCAGTGAGATGCTCTTGGCGGTGCTTCTTGATATGACTCCTGTGGAATGTATGCACTTTGAAAGTCTTCCTGATCCCTCAGACCACTGACCTTTCCTGTAATCTACATATTCATTTGACAACAGGCATTTCTTGAACAGAGATGCTTAATTTTGTCATCTTTTTTAATTCAGCTGCTGAGAAGGAATGGGCTCATGAATGCTGCATACCTTTTTCGAATATGCCATTTTTGTATGTTTCACACAAACATCATAGGTCATGGGATTGCTATTGGAATCATTATTTAAACTGTATTTTATGCTTTAAAACCCAATAAAAAAAGTATATAAACCAAACAAGTGCAGGGCTCACATCACTATTTGCTTTACTCTAAGAAAGACAAATAGTGATTGGGAGGGGATAAATTTTATTTAGTTTTGCATTTTCACAAAGTCCACAATCCAGTTAAAATAACTTTATATGCAATTTCTAATCCTTAGTCGTGTTTCCAGTCAGTTTAGATCTGCCTTACTCTGTATGATCTATCTCAGCAGGCACAATCATTATATGCTGTCTATGATGAGGTAATCGTAAACCTTGTTTCCTGCTTAGATGGGTCCTCCTCAGAGCAGCCAACCCAACTTGACTAGAAATCCACCTTGTTATGTGAATGGCCATGTTTTATCAGGGTTTGTAGTGGGAGAACTGAGGTGCACTTAGTACCCTTTTTGTAATGAAAGTAAAAAAGGAGACTTCTAATCAAAATAGACAAATTCATTTATTTTTAGACCTGACATCTTATCTGTTATATAGAATTGAAAGCATTACTGTCACATTGGTATGGGCATATATGCATAAAATCAATACTGTGGCCTTCATATCACTAGTTACATAAGGATAAAGACGGGCACTGATATGAGAATAATTTGCACCCATTATTGTGATATCTGTCTAAAGTGGTTAGGGTTACAGAGGCATCAGTCTTGACAGAGGAGTTGCATGCACCACAGGTTGACTTCATACTTTATATTGCATAAAATACAGTGAATGAGGGGAATCCAAACACCACCTTTATACTCTGTTTGTATTCCAGTATTGCTTCTTTTCTTGGCTGGGTTTTTTATGTACCCATGTTGTTGAAGTAAATTGAAACTGATTAACCTATTTCTGAATGACTGTATTATTTCTGGTCTGAAGTTGACTTTTTACTGAAGAAAATAACACATATCCTGAGACCACAATATCACAGCCACTTCGTGTAAACAGATTCTCTGCAAACATGTGCTAAGAATAACAGAAGCTGTTCATGTTTTCCTAGAATGGTGGCTTGATCATGGAGGTGTAATGTTAGCATGAAGGTTGCCAAGAAAAGCTTTGAATTTTATGTCATTGTTTTTTTTTTTTATGAAGGGGGACTTGATGTCAAATAATTTAAGGGAAAACGAATTAAAAAATCCTTTACATGAGGAACTGTGAGTGAGTTTGAGTATATTGATTTACCAACTGCGAACTGGACTATTTGTATCAGAGATTTTTGTCAGCTAAAGTGTTGAAAGAAGTAGGAAACCCATAGATTTAATTCACAAATCATGTGGGTTGGTAATATATTTGATGAGACAAAAGAGGATTCTATGATAAAGAGAAAAAAAAACTTTTTTCCAAAGCTTAATTAGTTGTACAAGATATGAAGGTATCAGGGTTGCCACGCTGGATGGGTGTATTGAATGTAGCTTAACATGACTGAGAGCTGTAGATATGGCCATTAAGTTTCAACTGACCAGTCAAACAGGTATATTGAGGAAACCCCAAAGTAATTTACTTATCTATTGGTCAGGTAATTGTGCTATCTTTTTCAAGTGATCAAATACACCATTAATTATAGTGGACAGAACCTATCTGCAGAACTTATGATCCTTGAACAGATAAGTAAATAGACAAAGTGTGCTCACTTGCGAAGTGAAGGTGCTTTCTGTATTTTTATTGTAAAAGGCTAACTAAATGCACTTAAGGGCTGGGAAGCATAAACATGATAATAGTTTGGGCTTTATATAGCTATATTCTAATTCTCTGCATGAGTAGCCTTTTTGGTGTGAATATATATTTTGCAGGCTTTTATATATATATATATATATATATATATATATATATATATATATTTTTATTTTTTTTTGCACATGCACGCTTCCATCATACAAGTCTTCATATAATGATTACAATATCTATGTAAAATTTTAGTGCATGGAGACACCTTCATCGATGTACGGTCTTGTTGCAGTACACAAGCAATGTTAATTTTTTTACTCCCCACAAGTCACTGCTGGTGAGCATGGAGTCTGTCATCTACAATAAGCTGTCAAGAGTTTGTTTGTAAAAAATACAGGGTATTTGCTCTCTTTTATCTCTCGATTTCTGTCAAGTAATAAAGGTCGAGAACTTGACATATTATTGAATAATGGTTGTTTAGCAATAAAACACTGTAGAAGAGTTGGAAGAAAATAACTTTTTTTCAAGTCAAAATCTTTCACAGAGTCCCTAATACATTTAAAAGGGTCCATTGAGTTCATTTTATATGAATATATGTTAAACTTAAAAATAAGGATTATGCATGTAAATGGTAGGGGATCTCTCCTGATTGCAACTGCTTACCATCCATGTGATTGAATTTGTGTTATTGGAAAGGTCAGTCATGTACCCTTTCCTTTGCCTTAGCAACTGTGGAACAAATTAAGCTTTTACCTGTTTTTACAGGTTATTGAATTGGAGTTGAGCTACATGCAAATGTAAGGAGGATATTTTGATGATAAGCTCCCTGGTTTAGTATTTCGAGTTGTTGATGATGTTAACTTACGTTTATCAAAATGTGATTTGATGAAGGGGATTTTTAAATCCACTTTGGAAAAGGTGACATCATAGGTGTGCTAAATGATTCACATATGATATCACTGCAGACATCGGCTGAAGATTGGACTTTAATTGGGAACTCTGAGAGCTTTAATGCAACCTAGGTGCAAAAAATATTTGGAACATCTTGGTAAATGATGACCATGTGTTAGGCTGCTCTCTACCGACCAGGTATTGACGTAGGATCCAGCAGAGACAAATAACTCCAGTTTAGATTGCAGCAACTTTAAATATTAGCTTAAAGGAACACGAAAGAGATCCAGGCTGAGGAAAGTTTGTTCTTAATAGACTCAAGTAGGAAATCTAATTCCTCCTCAAAAATTCTGGATTGTTGCACAGGTGCTTCTTTCTCGAAATTTTCTATTGAAGTTTGGTGGGATTAAGGGGGTTTGACCTCTTAGGTATTACTGTATGGGAATATTTTTTAAGTGTATTTGTACACTTATATTAATGAAGGCTAGAATGGGTGGATCCTGGGAGGCTATTTTTAATGGTTGTTCACAGGCTATAAATAGATTTGCACTGACGCAAATGTAGATGAAGAGATTGGCCTCTGACTCCAGTTTAATTGAGATTTCATTTTTAATGATGGAAAGTTGTAAACTGATAGGTGGTAAGTATAGTGACACCTTATCCCCCATCCTGTTGAAATATGGTCCTTTGTAATAAGGGCACCATCCAGACCTTGTTGACACATGGCTATCAGTGCATTGATCCAAGGTGATAACAGGACTTGGCCAAATAAGATACCTGCAGGAACTTTCCATCACACCAAGACTGGAAAATTATTATGCACTTTATTGCATATTTTGTCCATAGAAAATTGGTGCAAATTTAAATCTCTGGTAACAACTGAAGTCTGTGACAGGACACACGTATGTTAATTTTTATAGGAAACTTGTATAAGGAAAAGCATTTTAGCACCTTGCTAAAATACATCCATTTTACCTGTCATTTATACTGGTCTCTTCCTTGAGATGCCAGAATACACACCAAGTTTTACACAATCCAGATTATGCAAACAAAAACTGATGCAAATGCTGTTAAAACTGATGCTGGCAGCTGCAGGTTGAATCTTTATCAGCTGAGATAATCTGTTTTATCCAAAGAAAGTATTGCTCGATTTATATGAAACAATTACATATAAATCTTATTTTTAAAATAAAATAACTTTCCTGCACCATATGCCAAATTATTGTGGTGGCATAGTCAAAAGCAGATGCAGGTTGGTGAAGATGTTGTCATATGTAATGGCTAAATAATTTGTAGATCTAGTTCTAAGTTGGTCTGAACTCTGCAGCTCACCTAGGCCAGCATTCCTGGCAAACTATGCCCCAATCAGCCTGGTGTCAGATTTTAGTAGCAGAATGCCTTTTAAAAGACCCCAACAACTGAAGGTGGGATAATTTCAGAACTCGTAAGGTGTTATTTCATGGTCTTGAATCTCCACTGCCCCTATCATTACACCTTGTTGTCTTAGGTAATACTAAATACATGCACCCCAGACGCATTCAATTTCAGTTCATTTAAAAGCCGTCTACTACCAAAAATAGTAGTAAAAAGGCTAGCATCTTGGGTAGCTGGTCAGTTGGTTTCTGCACTCTTGACCATTGGTCTGCCACTTATAGATCCATTTTCTGAACTTGACTGTGGTCTCCTGATGTGATAATACAAATCTATATAGATAATTGCCATTAAAATCAGCCTTCTGCTTTGTTGGGTTAAAGATGATTTAAAGAATGGTAATTGACGTGCAGCATAACTTGCTGAATCTACTTTGAATGGCATCATTAATAATGTCACGTGTATGTAAATCTAATGCCTAATATCCTAAATGATGTATGAAAAAAGCATGTCCATCTTAGATTATATCCAAATACATTTACCATGGCGTGTTCATTGGCAGTATTTTGTGGACAGATCCACTTCTTTTTCATACAAACAGATTAAGTGTGTCACACAACCTATATCCCCAGGTTATTTCTTTCTTTCTGTGTAAAAAAAAATTACATGCAAAGTGGTCATTTCTGCCTCACTTCTTGATGGGAGGTATAATACCTTAATTAATGTATACATGGCGGATGGTAGCCAGTAGATGGTTTAACTGATATCCTTGGTAGTTGATTAAGGGGGAGAGATTCCGAGATGTGATTACATCTTTGAGTTTGCTTGCCTGTTCTGAGGAAGGGGGGGGGTAAGGTTTTTATGATAAAAATAGACATCAATAACATACTCCTGAGTTTGATAATTTGAATTTGCTGAAAGATGAAAAGTTGGTCTGAATGTTGGTAGTTTCCTCACTTCTCTTTATTTGTGGTTAACATATCTATAACTTGTTGTTGCAACCCTTGTTGTCAGTCAGCGCAGTCTGTCTGGGTTTGAAAGACCTGCCAGGTATTTCTACTAATATTCTGACCTTTTATCAGTTCATTTTGGCAGCGGGTAGAAAGCTTGCACACTCCATGCAAGCACATCTTGTCTAATTGCCCGTGATAATGTGAATGACCTGTACTTTTAAGTATGTGCATTGTTAAAAAGAAAAGAAAAGAATATGAATCGGATGCTGTCATGTTTGCTCGTGATGCAAAGGCTGAACACTGATTTCTGCAAACAAAAAGCTGGTCTTGGTGACCTGTTAATTCCAGTTTATGCCATCTGCAAATTTGTTAATCCTTTCAGCATTGTCAATAACAGAAAGTTATTATTAGGTCACTATGTACAGAACGAGTCTGATAACCTTTTACAGTAATGAAATATAGTCCCTTTATGTTTTCTATCTCTTTTCAATTTATACAATCTCCATCAGTTTTATTCAGATTGCATCCCCATTCAATTCATTTTAAATGTGCAGAAATCTCGACTGAAAGATTTAATTGTTGTTATTGACAAGGTTTGAAAAATAGCATTCTGTAACTTGATTTCTTTCTTTTTGCATCCTGTTCGTGAGTGCTATTGAAGCCTCATTGTGTACATCATTCAGGTAGTACATTAGGTGAAGGTCATCCAATTAGTTGATGGAAGCTGAGGCGTGTAACATTACACAGATAGCGAAATATGTGTTAGAGTAGCTAGATCTCTTAATGCTTGTATTACCTTGAATGGAAGGTACCCTGCAGAGAAAGTGACACAGGGTAGGATTGCAGAAGCTTGAGATGATTGGAGTGATGTTTGTTGGATTGTATAACTACAGTTTTCAAAGTAGTTTGGTTTAATTGGAAGGCCCAAGTCTTTTAAGTTTTTTTTTTTGTGTTTATTGGCTGGTGTCTTGTGGTTGTTAGTAAATATTTGTCAGCTTCTATTTCCTATCATTGTTTGCTTTAGTAAAGCAAAAAAAAAAAAAAAAGTTCCATATTTCATTTTTTGTCATGGTCTTACACACACTGATACTTTCTCATCTACACATAGGGTTATCACCTGATATACCCTTCACACTTTATTCTTATACACCGGTCACTGGCCACTTGTGTCATATTTCAAACACATCATGGTCAGTCAAACACATGGACAGTAGTATTGTCCTGACCACTTTACATAGTAATTTTCAGCAGTTAACTGACTATATGGTAGGTTGATGCAGATAATGTATATTATTCAAGTTATTTGTATAAATTTACCTTGAAGTTGATTTTTTTTTTTTTTTTTTTTTT
>NW_019775552.1:308161-328936 GCF_001039355.2 Lingula anatina | reverse complement strand
ACATGCATGTAGCAGGCCACCCCTCCACCTCTCTTCTCTTCACGGTCCCGGCGTGCACAGATGTATCCAGGCATATAGGTGACTGTCTGGGACTTCTTGGGAAGCCCATGTCTCTGATACACAGCAGATGTCTACATCATACTGTTTTAATGTAACGTATAGATCGTCAACTTTATTCACTAGCGAGCGTGCATTTGTATTTAGCAGAGTAGGTATATCCCATTGCATAGGGTTGAAGACAGTTACTATATTTGCTGGATTGGGACCAGTGACATTTTTTTCCATGCTGTCTCTTTTTATGACCTGCTTGTAATGTGGATATTTTCCTCCTGTGATGTATTCCACCACGGTTGCCTCTATGTTATGTACGTATTACTGATGTGTACAAATGGGGCTCAAATTATCAAGATTGATAGAGACACACAAAGAAGAAAGTGCATCGGCTCAGAACTCTTGTTGAACACGTTATCGACAAAGTAAAAAAAATGTATTTCTGAACTCAACGACAAGTGAATTGGAAAGTTTTTGGGTCATGTATTGTTATTTAGAAAATGCAGAAAAGCCTTTCTGTAAGCTACACGTGCATAGTACGTGTATAGTAAAGACATAAAATGGATAATAAAAAAAATCTAAAAATGTATTTTTAAAGTAATACAAATATGCTAAGTATTAAAGTACGTTTTTATAAGTACGTCTTAAATACGTTGTGAATTATGAAATGTATGGAAAAACTTTATTTGAATTATCTTATTGTGTACGATTGGAAACGATGAATGTACGCATGAAAACATTTTAAAAAATCAAATAAGTTGCCCTATTGCTATAATTTTGTTTTGGTCTGACAGTGTTGTATCAGTTTGACAGAACTTTCACACTTGTCAGACCGAAAGTTTGACCTTTTTTACCTGTCGTAAATTTTGTACATATACTATTGTAAGCCACGGTAAACAATGTAATAATCGTCTAGGAAGGAGTCGAGAATACCGGTCTCACCTATCTTACACACAAAATAAGAAGGTTTTAACTACAGAGGAAAGACCATAGTTGTGGCCGCCTCTCTTACCGAACAATTGAACAAGTAACACCTGATGCCTTATCAGGTACCAAAGATTTAATCAGTTAACCGACGAACAATCTGCGTGTCACTTTTACCTGTATACACAGTATACTAAGGTACGAGTAAGGCAATGCAGGGAATCTTTGTATTTTATTATTTCAAAAATTTCTTAAGACATCCTTCAAACAAAACATAAAAATCATAGTGAATCGATACTACATGTACACATGATAGTAAATGAATTGATATCGCCACAGCTTGCATATATACCGGTACATACCGGTGCATGGAGGGGAGGGGGGTAGTGTAGTCGCTGGCCGGGATTGGCCCTAGCTCCATATTTCAGTCGGTAAGAGCGGTCGCACGGTTTGCAAAAGTCCCGGTGTAAGCGTATTGCAGGTCCGCCCGGAACCGAGGTCCTACGGGCTGTTTGCGTCCAAACTTCGCTCAGAATCTCACAAGTAATTTTTGTGAAAAGTATTTCACTGAAAGGAAAACCCTTTAATCTGTGATATCGCGATGTTAAATGTACTTTTCAAGCCACTCCTTCCAATTTCGTTATTTTCGCCTGGGAATGGGAGTGGACTCAAATTTTGTGGGACAAAAGCGTTTACCTGTCCATTACTTGGTTGACTTGTTGATGCCACCCGACTAATATCTTGACTCGCTGCTGTTGTCCTTCATTATAATAATGGTGTTATGGCCAAAAAATCTGGAATTTAGTGACTAATCGGTGATTTGTGAACTCTTACTTTGCTTACATTCTCTTGTGTACGATGTCCACTTGAAAGTATGGCGGTTTCATGACCAGTGAGTTGTTTCTACAAATTAAGTGTTGATCATTAAAATGCCACGCCCATAACAGCATACACTTTCATAAACACGATGTCATAGGCCTACATAACTGATTCTAATTATGAAAAACATGTTAACTTATGCAAACTACACAAAGTACTTCTCAATAAAGTGACATCTAAATGACACTTTGATTAAAAATGCTGTTATACGCAAACTATATTTACTTTGTCAGCAAGTAATAAATGACCGCGCAGGGCACGTGACATCGCCTTTTAAACAACTGACCATATGAATAAAACTACTCATACAACCGGTCGTGCGTGCTTAGAACTACGAGCGGATTGCGTGCAAAAAATTGGTCAAGTAGTAAGATTCACGCACGTGGAACGTACTTTTTGGGTGGACGCACACACGACGCAAAGCACACAGCCCGAAAACTGGCCGGCGACAATTAGAACGCCTGGAGCAAGCTCGAAGCACGCAAGACTAAAGTACTGAGTAAGTGCGCTAGGCGTGCGTGTAAAGCGGAAAAAGCATGCAGAAATTCCGGGGTATTTTACCACGAAGACGTACTTACCACGCAAGAGACTCGTACGTTCAACTTGCTTTCAATGTAAGTGTTAACAAAAAAAAGGGGGGGGGGGGAGGTGAGCGCACTTCCTCCGTGCGTGTATCTTACTTCCAAAGTGCGTGGCGAGTAATACTACCGTACTTGTGAAGTGCGTCACACTAAGACGACGCACCTGACCAGCACGATAAAAGTGCGTCACAAGTACTTGCTTAGGTGCATCGTGCGCTTATATCAAAGCTGATACGAACAGTCTGCGCTCAGTTCAAAGTCGACGTCGATGGCGCATCCTTCTTGGAAGTGCCATTTTGGAAGCCAAAACAGTGAATGATGAAGAGACTCGGTTCTCCCTTTTATATTATTTTGATTATCCGTGCGTTCCACCAATTCGACGCCCGAGTGTCGTGCTTAACACTTCCGTGCTCATTACGTTTCTCTTACGTTTCTTTTACTTCGTAAGTACGATTTCTGAAAACGCACGCTTCACTTGCAGTACACGTACGATTATCTCACTCACTGCGTGCGACACAAGTACAGATCGTACGTGCTCCTTACTTCTTCCTACTTCCAAAAAGGCGTACAGACCACTTGCGGACCACACGTTTAGAGGACGACACACCTACTCATAAAGTACTTACTACTTACGTCTGCTGCGATTTAATTTTCATCCTGCGACAACGCTACGCCTGACAAGAACTCCGAGGACGCATGATCTCTAAGCACGCACGACGGGTTGTAAGAGAGGCTTAATTGAACGCGCTTCCTAATAGACCCTTTTCATCTTTTGCGAAATAAGAAGTGCGCGTGACAGTGTTACACTTTCGTGGTCGAGTGCTTTATGAAGGTACAAAGAACACAACACTCACTGATGTAAGTCACTACTTCAAGAGCCAAAGAGCATCAAAGAGCCAAAAGAGCCAAAAAAGAGCCACTTTCACCCTGCTTCATTAATTGAAGTACTCTAAGAACAGATGCAGCAGACTCTTTCATACTAAAGCATTCTGACATCACTTCTTTCAAACGTTTATATTTACAGTTTCCAAACTCTACCGCATACTTAAGAGCTCCGTCTTCTAAACATTCAATAAATCTGCTAGTTTTCCTTTTATCACTCTATCCATATCTTTCTGCCATGCCTTCAAACTTAAATACAGAATTTTATCTTCCATTCCCACTAAACCTAGACATTTTATGAACAGGTCCTTTTTCTTTTTCAACTATAGGAACTTTTTTCTGTTCACATTCAAATTCACTTTTGCTTTCTATGTCACTTTCTTCTAGGCTGTATTCCCAGAGCTTTTAGATCGATATATCCACGCGGGGAGTCTCACTAGATTACTGTCAGATAATCCGGTGTAACAGTAATCCAAGTCCCCCAGGAACCGAGGTAATGGTTGTCTGTAGGACTAACATTACTTGGGAATAGTAGTCCTACAGGGACTTAGGTTCCTGGCTCATAATTATAGTAGGTAGGACTTGTATTACTGTCGGACTTTTATTCCTGTTATTCCTATGACAGTAATAAAAGTCCTGCCATTTGAAAGTCCTATCCTTAGCCAATAATACTGTTAAATGATAAAAAAAAAATAAAATAAATGTATATGAAATCCTTCTGGTGAGCCATATATGAGACAAAAAATAAGAGGTTTGCAACTTCAGCTCGTCTGTGTAGTGGTTATCGTGCAAGACTACAAGGTAAGAATTCATGAATCCTTCTGTTGCATTTATGGGTTCGAGACCTACCTTTGACACGACCTTACCCCCCCTCCTTACCGCTATTTATTACTGGTAGCAAAATGTTTAATGGTGTTTTTAATGTCTAATATGTGTTCGAAATTCCGTGCTCATTACATTTAGAACTTTTTTGTTTTGTCTTTTAAGTATCAAAGCACCAAAATAGCAAAGGGTTATTACAGAACATTATATACATATATTGCAATTTTCAATTTCTAAACTGTCTTGATTTGTCTTAAATTTCAGCCCATACTTTCCAAGAGCAAATTTCCATCCAGTTTGAGTTTTTTTTTAATTTCAGCGAGTGTAAACCGAAAAATAAATCTAAGAAGGGAGATCCCGCGTTTTGTGTAAAGTGATTTTTCTCTTAGGAATAAGGTTTTGAAAAAGAGTGAGAGGGAGAGAAAATAAGCATTTCGACGCAAAACACAAAATGTACTCCCCAGTAGAAAAGGACATGAAATAATATACACTGTACATATACACCAAACGATGAAAATAAGGGATGCCTTTGGATGGTGCCTTATTTTGTTAAAAAAATATCGGGCAAACCAGGCTCATATTGTGCAATGAGGGAAGAGTACGCCAAAAATGTGCGTTAATACGTCAAAATTTGCGTTTACTAGATGAAAAATACACATAAAATAAATAAATTGTTTTTGTTTCTTCATTAATATGCATATAAACTGCCTATCGGAAAACATTGTAAAATATAAAGATAAAATGTCATATAAATAGAATAAAGCAAACGTTTATTATATCTTTAAAACTAGTGTGTCTCTATATCTATTTATTCATGAAATTTCTTGGTGTAAACTATATACTAAAATGTTAGGAACGCACGTCCCATTAGGACGTGCATTACTACACGTAGGGCTTCCATTACTTGGGAGCCTTCGTCCTACGGACATTGAATCCTAGTAACGTATGTCCTAGGACTTCCATTCCTAGCAATGCATGCCCTAGGACTTGCATTCCCAGGACTTAGTGTCCGGGCGGACTTGCGTTACGAGGACATGCACTCCTGCCACACCGGTTTAAATGTCCGTCCCGCCTACTACATGTAGTTCTGAGTACAGTGTGTAGTACTTCAAGGACTGTGCGAGAATGGTATTGTTAATGGAATATGTGTAATTTACTTGAGTGTCTATTACCCCGTTCACACTACAGTCATTTATTCGAATAAATAGCGAATTAGGTCCCGATTCGAATAACTGTAGCGATTCGAATAACTTACCGGAACAGACACCTGTACAGATCTTACTGCGCATGTGTGCAGATAAGTGTGGGTATCTATGAACGCTTGTTTATTACTTAAGCGATTGCACCCAACGCATTTGGAGGTAGCCACTCACTATAACGTGAGGAAACATAAACTTATTTTGCCATCTTACACTTCCCAAGAAGGCTGGAATGTCTTTTGAGTTGCATTTGTCGTCACAAATTTTCGTTGGTATTTTAAGTTTCCCGCACGAAAACGCAGTAGATGCTCCAGCGCAGTAGACTACTGCAATCATACTGCAAATATGCCTCAAATCTGCTTCGCATTGGGAGCTAATTAGCATATTTGAAACATGCTTCTGTCATGCTGCTAATCTACTGCATTAATGCTCCTCCTCTGTACAACCCTATGTAATTGTTGAAGTAGAATTGCAGTAGGGTATAGAATTGCAGTAGGGTATAAAAGCTTTTTATGGCTTATCGAGCGAGTTATTCCAATTATCCCTTGGCATATACAATTTGTGAAAGTGATATGCATGCACATGCGTTACTAAGAATCCACGCTCCATCGACACCTAGAAATTGATTTTTAACGCTAAACAGATATCATCTATGTTATCATTAAAGTATCATGTATTGTGTAAGACCACCATCTTACCCTTAAAACTATGATCTGCAAGCTTAGTAATTTTTCCCTTGAATCGATCATTTATGTTAAATACATTGTGTTTTCATACTTAAATCATATCCTGCTTACCTATTCTTTCATTCAAATTGACGAGAAGAGCTGAATGATCTTGATTGTCTTTATCCCATCCTAGGAACCCAATCTGCTTGTTCAATTCGTTGCGAACATTGTTCATCACGGTATCGTGGATACTCATTAAGCTTGTTCCTGTTGCTCTGAAAATAAGGCAACGGTTTTCTATATTTGTCGTTTCCATCGTATAACTTCTACTTATGGCACAAGTGTACCACAAGCTTTTGTCTTTATATTAAAATTACTCTCTCATATTTTTCAGTTTATATCCTTTCAAAATATACACTGTTATCAACGCTTTCAATGTTAATAATGAATAATATTTATAACATTTTCATAATAAACCCATCACAATAAACCCTTACATACGAAAAACATGCTTCATTGGATTTACGCTTTATTTATTATTAACTGTTTATATCTTACTTTTCAGGGTCATCTCTTTCTTCCATGGGATTCATCTCGGACCCTATGAGGCAGACTTCTTTGATTGCTTCCTATAAAAATATGGTTTTGGGGATTTGTAAAACCCTCTATCTATACGAAGTCCTTTAACATAGTATGCTTCAAAGTTTAGAATACGTATGTTAAGCCTCTCTTCTGGTCTTCAAATCAAGTTCGGTCCCTTGGTTCTAAACTGTTTACAAGAAGCTCTGTTCTGGTCCTACACCTGTAAATGTCCATCATGACGTGTTCAAACGTGTGCCCTAACGTGTCCTTGGCTGACTCTCTTTTGGGCCCCAAACTTTTTCTGCGGTATAGTCTTCATTTAGAAACCTGCCAGTATGACATTCGGGGGAGGGGAGGGGATTAATTACTTGCAGTTAAGCAACTCAACTAACGGTCATTTGGTTGATTCGCGAGATCAACGGACTAGCTGGCTATTAATTCACAGCATAAATTGAAAGATATTAATTGCAGAGTAACCTTGTGTCGCAAGGATACCACTTATAATTATTTATTCCCTTCAGCCTCCCCCCCTCCCCGGGCACTTGTTATTGATACTCCGTATCTTGATTAATGTGGAAGAATCGAAAGATGAAAAGAGCGCCCAGACATGCTTTTGACAGGACAGGTCAGGTCACGAAGTAACGGATACGGCATTTCAGGCCACAAAATATGGCTTCACAGGGCAGTGAACAAACTCGAGAAATTTCCCTCTCCGACAAAATTCCGAGCATATATGGTCACCCTGCTTCCTATATTTCTTTACAACAATTCAGTATCATTATACTGAATTCTATTACTGTTCTATTTCTGATGTTGTATTCAACCATCTCATAAAATTTGATATTTGAAGAAAATTTTATTGCAGGATTTGACAATATCACTTCTTCGCGCCATTGCTATTATATGGCGCAGAGTACAGGTCCCAAACAGGTATAGCTGCAAACATTAAAATTGTTTGATATTAATAAAAATATAAACAATAATGTTGATCAAAATAACTAAACCACTCTGCAGGCTAGTCTACGGGTTATTGCCAAGATGTGTTTAGTTTATAACACTCTCCTCTTGTCATAACACTCTCCTCTCGTCATAAATCAAAGTCTCTGACATTTAATATTAGTATTTAAATTCAGGATATTTACAGAAATGTGTGTACATGATATTAATTCGAGAAAGGGTATTTTATAGTGTTTGTAAATAATACAAAGGAAATTACCAAAAATATATAGCTTTCCATGTTGAGAAGACATGTTCCTCTACTCCCCCTCTCCAGATTTCCTGGCCCGAGGAGCAATATGTTTGTCCTAAGCTCTGAAGCTCTGAACGCGCTTGATAGAAACCAGATGTGGAGCTACCTACTTTCCAATCTTACAGGTTGAAATAAGTGTGGGCAGGGGGGGGGGTATATCTATATCTTCTTAACCGACCAAGCTAGATAGTCACGAAACACGATAAAGTACATGTATATCAGTAGAAAGGCTCAACTTGACTTTTTTTTTTTTATTTCAAATCGTTATTTCATAACATAATAGTTGCTATGCCCTTATGCTCCCCCCACCCTGAACTCTTGTAATAAATATTCATTTTTTTTTCATATGAAAGATGAGAGCGTAAATTAACTTATCCCAACCGCTCACGATTTGCATAACGTTTTTATTAATGTTTCATATTGCTATTAATAACTGCTGACTGCTTTCCCTGTTAGAGGGTACAATGACATAAACCAGTGAAAGTAATGGGAAGTGTCATATATTTATTCCGATATTAATCTAAATATATGTGGCTCACATTTTCACTTTTTGTTGAAAGTTTTCTCACATCGAACTTAATTAATTGAGTGTCTACATCTGTACCGGTGTCACGTGAAGAAACCGTCGTCGTGAATAAACCGTTCTGACGGATTATTCACGCGGGGGTAGCAGTCTGTTGACTTACAGTACGTAGCTGCACATGCATTTCCAACATTTCCCCTCAGAGAAAGTTGTAGTATTATCAAACACACAATTTCTTTTAATGAAAATGACTGAACTCTGAATTGAAAGAACATTGTAGAGTGAAAATATTTATACTACGAGTCTTAGATCTGCCACGTTTTTCACACAGAGCAAAACAGTTCATTCACGATCAAAAGCTCACTTCCAACATTCCCCCCAATACTGTAGTAATAAGATTATCAAATACATACTCTCTCATGACGAAAACCACTGAATTATGAATTGGAAAATCATAGTTCAGTGCAAACATAGCGCCTACTTAGGACGACATCGTCATACCGGAAGTTACTTCTTTCAATCTACCATCAATGCGCATGTGCAGAACGGTTTCGTCACGGCACGGGTCTATCACGCCACACCGGTGTTTTAAAGGGTCATAAAGTGACCAATTTTTGAGATAGCGTTATGCGGGACTTAGGTAACTTTTATATAAACGGAAAATAATTTACTCTAGATTGATTCACAACTCTGGTCGAATGCAAGCCCGTAAGGACCAACCAAAATTAAATGCCCGTGTCTGGTGCGGGTTCTCTGTTTTCGAGGTTCTCTTACATAATTGCGCGGTGCTTCGTTAATCAACAAATGTCGCTACAGATGAGATGCAAATAAAACGGTATAATGATCGACGCGAAAATGCCTTTAGTCTGTTTTGATGCTTTCCATGTACGCACATTTACTATAATAGGATTCGAAATTATCAACATCGGATTACTAAAATAACCATCCAAAGATCATGTACATTACGGCGCGTACACTCAATTCGTTTGATTTGTGGTTTTTAATGAACTTAAATATAAATGTTGCGATATAGACCGTTCAACTGAATAAGATATATATATATAGGGCGAAAAAGAAATTGAGACGTCCCTGGAGTCGAGACAAAATATATGTTAAAGAATTCCGATTCTATAATAACAGCTAGGTTTGTCTCTTTTAAATTGATTTGAATTGTACTCTATAACAAGAGAGGCATGCAGTCAATGTGAGGGTCGGTACGTGGCACTTTTAATGGTGGGGATCGAGTATTTAAATTCAAAGATTTCGGGCATTAAAGAAAATTTTGTGGTTTCCAGGGGTCAGTTTGTAAGATCAAAATTCAGGCCAGGGCGCTGTTCTGAATCTTTCCCTTGAAGTGGTAAATTGAAACGGGGATGTTAGCCTTTAATTTTACCCAAGGGAGTACGGCGTTGTATAACAGTAAATTGCATTGGTATGCATACTTATACTACGTAGTTATACTGGATCTGTCCTCTACCATTAGTCGATCAAATCGCCACAATGTCTTTGGTCAGATCACTGGGTTTTCATGATATTCCCTTCACTGTACGCTCCTAAAGCAATACAAATGGGATGCTAAGTTCTCATCCTGTAGCAAAACATCACTTGAACATTATCCGAATGATATGGGATATATAGCTTGTGAAGGCCTAGGTATACAACATTGGTCAATAAGGTTGTTCCACCCTCATTTCCATGTACTTATATTTACAAATGATCACCTCACAGATGTAAATTGTTATAAACGGTGCCTTTTATTCCAGATGTCATTTCTTTCATGACTTATGGTTCATAAGATACAAAATAGTGGTGAACATATGTACATCTTATACCATTTAGTCAAATTTATAACAGGTACCCCCTCAAATCCAATGTTTCACTGTGATTTCTACAGATGTAAAGAAATGTCTATTAAATCGAAAAGACGCCACCAAATGTCACCAAATTTACACACAATTAGCATTAGGGTGTACTCGTTAAAGTTCACGTGTCTAACAGCGTGTCCGTCTACCGCGTACTGCAGTTATCTCCTGTAGATGGCGCGACAAGCCTTCAACACGGGTAACCATTCCGTTTTGTGGGATATTGTCCCATTCATATTAAAGAGCCTGGCGGAATTGGTCCAGATTAGTTGGGAATTGGTTCTCCTCTGCAATGATCATTCCAATTAATGCCTCAGGTGCTCAATAGGATTATTATTAGGACTCAAAGGCGGTTGTCCCATCCTCAGAGCTCTGTGTTTCTGCAACAAATCGCTTGCCAGACGAGAACTGTGAGCATGTGCGTTGTCACAATGACGCCGGCAGCATCCCTGAAGTCAAATCTTGCAATGGAGTGAGCTATCTGTTGAGAACGTTACAGTAAAATGCCCAAGTTACGTTTTGTTCCAAAAGTAACAATGTACTAATACCATGGGCTTGGAATGTTCTCCAGATGCGGACTGATCCAACACCTCAGGCAATATTATCCTGCACACAACCTTCCAAGAGGCATTTTTCAACATGTGTGTGGACCCTCATTTGACCATCGATGGGATACAAGAAATAACTTGATTCTGCATCAAAACCGACTTCCTTCCAGTGATGGATGGCTACGTTCAGATGCATGTGGGATCAATGAGTATAGCATTCTTAGCTGATATCTCACTCCATCTTCAAGAATTGTCTTATAAAGGCAGTAAACGCTTTTTAAACAGCTTTTATCCAAATGCAGTGACGCATTTTAATTTGATCTCAAAACTAAATTCTTAATATATTTATTTATTGTATTATTTTATTATTTTACTCTGTATATTGCTCCAAAAGGAAAATGATTTCCGATTTTTATAATTGGCTAAAGAAACTCTTATCTTATGGGTTAACTCAAGGCTTCATCATGACGGCAAACTTGCTCACACTTTTCGCGTGGCAAGTGATTTGTTGTGGAAACACAATGCTTTCAGGATGGACCCTCCATCTTTGATCCCTGATATTAACCTTACGAATTAACTGTGACATGAATTGGAGTGTGAATTGCAGAGGAGACCCAATTCCATAAAAACGTGGACCATCTCCCCCAAGTTGTTAAAGAAGAATGGGACAATATCCCATAAAACAGAACTGTTACCCGTGCTGTTACCCGTGCTCGCGCCATCTACAGGAGATACTTGCAGTACGTGGCAGCCGCACTCGCTATTAGGCACGTGATCTATAACGAGCACACCCTAATGCTAATTGTGTGTAAATTTAGTGACATTTTATGGCCTCTTTTCAATTTAATAGACATTTCTTTACATCTGGCGAAACCGCAGTGAAACATTGGATTTGAGGGGGAACCTGTTAAAAATTTATTTAATGGTATTAAATTTGTATATTTTCACCACTATTTTATATTTTTTGAACCCCTAATCGTGTTCGACACGGTATCTGGAATAAAAGGCACTATTTCTAACAATTTACAGCTGTGAGGTGATCATTTGTAAGTAAAAGCACATGGGAATGGGGGTGGGACAACCTTTTTGACCAATGTTGTATGTAATATATAAATACCAACAAGGTATGCAGCACATCTCTAAACCAGCCCCGTCAATCAAACACACATTATGGTCAGTTTGGCCTTAGTTTGAATGCAGTCAAACAGGCAAATGGGCTTTAATTACGAATATATTGCGCGTTTATTAATAAACTATGTTTATTTTAGATCCGCTGATTCGAAAATACTACTTGCACAAAACGCCTACATTTTGGCAGTTTAATAATGACCATACCTAAATCCTAAATCCTGAAAATTGAAAAAAATTCTGAAAACAAAACGCGTAAATGAATAAAGTAGATAGACTATCCTTCATATGGAGCTCTTTACATAAATTGCAGTATTAATAGATTTATAAAACGTATGCAGTGAAAATCCATTATACTGTGCCTATATAAGGGACTAAGTTCTGATAAGATTTAAGCTCTGAATCACTATAGTTCTTGACAGTCCAGTGGACATTTAGGAAATTCACGGGAATAAACGCGTCCATATGAAAATAAGAGCTAACTTGAAACGGAATAAAGAACGCACGATCATGACAGTGAGTGAGTAGCCCCCCCCCCCCCCCCCACATGCACACAATCACCCACGAATGTAACTGTCTTGAAAACCAGTAGCAGAGAACGCTATATATATTGTTGTAGTATTAAGCATCCTACAGGTAGTCACGCAGCAAAACGTTTGTGTTCTTTAAAAAATATGAGAATATATTATAGCAAATATAATACAATTTAAATAGTTGAAATGCATTTCTTTCTAACATTCAGTTTACGTAAGTTTTTTGGTAGCCTCTCAAAGTTTTAAACCTCAAATATTGGAGACCATAATAGAGTCAGCTAAGGACACGTTTGGGGAACACGTTTGAACTCGTCATGATGGACATTTACAGGTGTAGGACCAGTACAGAGCTTCTTGTAAACAGTTTAGAACCAAGGGACCGAACTTGATTTGAGGACCAGAACCAGAGGGAGTGATAGGTTGTCATACCTGTCACAACCTCATTCCCTGATGAAGTCTGACTGCAAGCAGATGGAATTTTGGATGGTAAGATCAGACAAATATAAGTAGCTATAGACAAAATAATCCTCACAAGTCTATTACAACAACATAGCTAATGAAACTGTTCTACACTAAAACATTCAGTGAAAGTCAATTATTTCGAATATAAGGAATATGATACACATTCTTGATTATCACTACAGTGGGTGACAAAAACATTAACTCATTTATTATGGCACCGGACTTCGTAGTTTGAAATCGCTATTCATTGTACCATCACCGCGTCGTTGGCGGTACACATGGTTTTAGCCCCGACCGATATCGTGCGCCGGCCCCGCCGGCTCCGTTGCTACGTCACCGTGAACGTTTCTCCTCCTAAACTACAAGAGCCCCTGCTTTTGTATGTAGGCCACATATAATCTCAACTCGATCCATGTGAATTTTGGGCTTTGTCGGTACTTGGGTCTAGGTGTGGCGCTTGTTGCAATGCACTCTTGCCCAAAATTGGCAAAATTAAATGCTAAATATCTACCAAATCAAAGGAATTATGGGAAAAATTCTATAGATGGCTGGCTGAAAGTCATATGTAAAGATTTCAAATATGCCCTTGGATTTGACCTTTGCATTTTCAATAGGTTTCAGGTTTTACAGCTGGATACAGGCTGGGTCACAATGGCTTGCAATACTCTTTTTCGGGTCGCAATCATAAATCCGCCCTGGATAGGTTGTAGATCAGAAATTGAGCCATGGCAGGCCCTTTCGCGTCTTAACCCTTCTCACATTGGCCTTCACCCCAAGGAAGACCCAGGCAAGTTAAGATTTTTCTATGATCTCTCCTTCCCCGCAGGGCAGTCAGTCAGTGATGGTATTGACAAGGAATTCTCATCAGTTCAATATCACACAATTAAAAATTCAAAATGAACTCATCAATAAGTCTGGACATCTTTCTTGGATGGCTAAAACTGATGTGGAATCAGCTTTCAGGATTCTTATGGTTCACCCTGCTGATCAAAACTTGCTGGGTTTCACATGAGGGGGGGGATACTATACTGGTACATATCATAAACAAGCAGACGTCCAAGGACCCTCACATTATGCATTTGTTCGACCTTTTGTACTGACCTGCAACTGTCTCCAACATAACATTTTGTTTTAATCAAATCACATCCCGGGTTGCAAGAATAACTTAGGTGATTCCCTTTCACGTCTTCAGGTTCAATCGTTCAAGCAGTCCGCTTTAGGCATGTCCAACACTCCAACTCCACTCCCAAGTCAGCTATTACCACAAAGCTTGCTGACACTGCCCAACAAGTAAGGGATGCATCTATGGAACCGTCGTCAGAAAAGGGCTACCACAAGGCTTTTAACAATGTCTCATCATTTCAGACAGCCACAAGGTCTTTCCTCCCTACGTTTTCCAGCCACAATAGCTGACATACTGTTATATATTTCCCACTCTGAAAGGAAACTCTACCCTAACAGGATTTTGTATTTTGTCAGGAATCTCGAAAATGGGTTACTTCCACAAACTGGCTGACCACCAAGAGCCCACCAGTTCGTTCCTTATTAACAAAATGCTCACAGGTTGTCACTAGTTGAACCCAGCCCCTGATTCTAGACTCCCCGACCCATTACGGTTGGAGTACTTCACAAATTAGTTCGGGTCAATACAAACATAACCAAAAAGGTTCCCCATTTTCTATTAGGCCCCAACCTGATAGGGGTAAAGGCGTATAGAAAGGCCCTTACTTTTAAAAGAATCATAGGTCCAGACAATTTTCAATGTGCACGAAGATAAATAGCTAGGGAATGCCCACAATAGATTCGAAAAACTAAAGATAAATCTTGTAAACACTCAGCGAAATGCACCTTTTGACTATATTCAATGTGTCGTCACTTAATTGCTTTATTGGTTTCATGAATCGACGATAGTAATTGCAGTTAAAAAAGGAAGAGGAAATGTGAACAACGTCGGTATTTGTGTGACTTTCTCCCTAAACACTGTCTATGTTGCTGTCAAAAACAAAAAGGAACCGAGATAGCGATTATTTAAACCGCCGCTGCTGCTTTTACAGGCAGACATCCTTGTTTATCATTTAGATGCTGAGGAATGTCATTCTTACAGTCGGTTTCCGGCTTATCTAACCCAGAACGAGGCTCGGTTTTAGGACTAGGGTAAAATATTGGCTTGCGCCCATTACTCTCAATATTAAATTGGCGAACTTTGATCGTTCATATCAAACAGACCAGTGGAGAATTACTTGTGACAACCACTTAGTCATATTCACTAGGGTTTTTAGCGTCAGCCAATGGGCCTCAGGAGGATTTTCTAGACCTGCAGGTGATTTTATCAGCGATAGTACCAACACTCCTCCGACGTGCTGCAATTTCAGTTTACATCAGATACATGTTGTAATAGGCATATTTTATCGGCTGTATCGAGTATATCCGTGAACAAATACGCGTGGCAACTGTTTTTTTTATATTCACTTATGTATTTAGCCCAGGGAAATGGCCATCAAAGGGATTTTCTAGCGTCAGTGGCGACTTGATCAACGATGGCGGTGTACTATTTTTAGAGCATTTTTCCTACTGGGATACTATGACCAACACGTACCAGTTCACTAATATACAGTCAGCATTATTGCATAATTAAATCATTATCTAAACAAAGAAAACCATTATATTCATATTGCTTTTAGAGGTCTCAATTTGAAAGATTTGATAAGCTAGAAAAGGGGGTTGCATTGGGTAGCATTGCTCACCTGTCGTGTTCAAAGCAGGTGTCTCAAGTAATGTAATTAATGTGCTTTCAAAAAGAATTTTAATTTGTCACTGCTGTTTTTTCATTAAAATGTCTTTTTCTACTGTTGTCTGGATTATGTTTGAAGAGACTATGAAATACTTTTTCAGCTTTTATAAAATCTGCAATAACGTTAAAAAATAATTAAAGGCCCGCCAAAATTATTTTTCATAAATAAATTGATTCATCCATAATTATCCAATTAAACAAAAAGTTTTAACCAAGTTCACTCAGCTATAATGCTACCGGAAAGGGGGGGGGGGGTAATAAGCACCGGTAGCTTACAAGTTTTAGCCTTAGTTTTCATAATTTTAAATAATTTGAAAAACAGCAATAATGCTCTTTTAATGTTCTATTTTTCTTTATTTTTGAATGAAAGCCTTACTTAAATCTTTATAAGTTGTCAAAATCTACATTCCTTTTTTGACTCTGATGCTAAATAAAGTTCATAGTGTCTTTTTTTTCAGAAAATAATATAAATTTATAAGGTAATGATTTCATTTTCATTTTAGAACATCATGCAAACTCTATATTACAATGCGAAGTATGATCTATAAAAATCCAAATTGAATGCATATTTAACCGTCATAAATCACTTTGAATTCTTAAACAAAATGCAAAATGAAAGATACAATAAAACTTAATATAAATTTTATTTCTATTTATAAGGTCAGAAAGGAGATATACAATTCCCTGACGTACGTTGTAAAGTTGCATTCAAAATTAACATTTGTACAGAAAAAAAATGAATTGGAACTTCTATGATATAAAACCTGTAAGCAAATATAACAGTAATGTCTAAAGGATAAAAACACTGAATCCATAACGAAGATTTGATTGCTGAGTGTTTTTTTAATATAAGTGCTGTAAACTTAAGCATGGGTTAATAGATTTAACTCAGCAAACAGCTCAACCCGATTTTTTCTTCCAGTTCAAATGTGCATTGATGCACATGTGCATTGGTGGCCTTTCTTGATCACCTTTTCCAATTAAACCACCTCAGAGGGCTCTATAATTGTTTGAAGATCCAGGTAAGTTCTGTTCAATCGCTGTCAGTGATTATCAGAATTATCAGATAACAAAGCCATTGCAACTCCTTACCTGAAAAACTATCAGACCGGTAACTGCAGCTCATATAATTACAGTGTAAGAGAGTGCATTTCAATCGCTGATAAAATCGGTATCAATACTAGAAAGGGTCCTTGATGGCTATTTCCTGACGCTAAATACCTACCCTCTACCAGTGTCGCAGTTATTGTGTGGACTGATTCCGGTTCCGGTCGTGGGAGAGGCTCATGAACGAGGCCCTCTACATTTTCTTCTTTATTGAAAGGACTCTACCTTGACAGCTTAGTAGCATGAGGTATGATGAAACATGGTAAAGAAAAACAACAAAAGGAAAAACAAAGAAAAGAATATCAGTGGAGAAAGCGTCAACAAGATACAGGTGACACCGAATCACTCGACGCCAATACCACGTGTGAGCTCAACAATGAGCCAAGCACCGCAGCCACAAGGGTTTTTGCAGTTTTCTCCCCAGGGACAATTCCCGGGATATATTTCACCAGTGCCCCAACCAGGAGACTTGTATGGATTGATTGGAAATCTTACTAGAAAGGTTGACGAGGTAAATGCACGACTGGAAAAGCTAGACGTAATAGACCGCCGGCTGATTTACATGGAGAATGCGATGGAGACCATGAAAAACGAGATGAAAGGTATGAAAGATAAGGTCGGGGAAATTGAAGATGGACTCAGTGCTTTGAACATAATATCAGAAACCAACCGAATTGAACTGAAAGAGATGCAGAAAAATATGAAAATGCTTGAAAGGGACGAGGCAAAAACTACGAAAGTTATCGACGCAGTACAAGATAACCTTACACACTTGAAAAACGAAATTGTAACACTGAAGGAAAAACAAGTAGACCTACAGGCCCGAAGCATGCGCGATAACCTTATTTTCACGGGGATTGANTTTCAAGGTGTGACTTAGAACCACCTTGGGCTTGAAGACCCATGCTAGTCACATTTTCTGAAAATCCACGATACGTATATTTTATTATTAAAAACTGATGTTCTTTATGCTGTTAAGCATTATGAAATATTGCATCAAAATAGAAGAAAACACAATATTGGGTATTGTTGCCATGATGACCATCATGGGAAAACCATATTACTTATGATTGTCAAACTTTTAAAAAAGAGACACAGGACTAAAATGCAGCTCGAGTTGGAAAAGCAGTCTAATTGACTTTTTTTTTTTGGAAGTTTTACATTTTCAAAGTGTGAACTTGAACTCCCATGGGCCTGAAGCCTTATGCTTGTTACACATTTTACTTACATTGGTATTACCTGTTGAGCATAATTAAAATTTGATGTTGAATTTGCAGTTTAACATAATGTACTTTTACATCAGAATTGACAGTAGCCTATTTTGTTATTTCCTGCTTTTTGTCTGTACATTTGACAGCTTTGCTGCCTTGTTTTCACTTTTTTCAGCATATATGCAACACCGTAAACACGATAAGTGGAAAACCATTTTACCTTTTGGTTTGAAACTTACAGAACTGATAAATATTCATAATACGCCGGTCAAGATCGAAAATCAGCATGATCAGGCTATTTCTAGGGAATTTATGCTTTTTTTTCACTTTTTTCAGCATATATGCAACACCGTAAACATGATAAGTGGAAAACCATTTTACCTTTTGGTTTGAAACTTACAGAACTGATATATTCATAATACGCCGGTCAAGTTCGAAAATCAGCATGATGGGGTCATTTTTAGGGAATTTATGCTTTTTTTTTCATTTTTTTCAGCATATATGCAACACCGTAAACACGATAAGTGGAAAACCGTTTTACCTTTTGGTTTGAAACATACAGAACTGATGAATATTCATAATACGCCGGTCAATGATCGGGTCATTTTTAGGGAAGTTATGCTTTTTTTTCGCTTTTTTCAGCATATATGCAACACCGTAAACATGATAAGTGGAACACCATTTTACCTTTTGTCTTGAAATGTTCAGAACTGATGAATATTCATAATACGCCGGTCAAGTTCGAAAATCAGCATGATCGGGTCATTTTTATGGAAGTTTAGCTGTTTTTTTTCACTTTTTCCAATATAAATGCAACACTGATAACACAATATAAGAAAAACGGATTGGCCAATTGTCATTATACTCACAGGAATGGTCAATCTTACTAAAACGCAGGTTGAGTTTGAAAATCAGCATAATCGGGCCATTATTTTAGAAGTTATACTGTTTTTTCACATTTCCTCAGATTCAATTCTTAAGCATGTTAACAGTCTCTTTATTTAACTAATAAGATACGTAAAAGTGTTTGTTTGATATTTCCTGCATCTTTACAACATTGTTAGTTGATTATGTAAAAATGATGGTAAACCTGATATTGTGTATTGTGTAATGAAGTGTCAAAAATGGAAATAAACTCATATCATTGCAGTTTGCCAGATTCAATCATCCACTATGTACAGAATCTCAGATTGGAGGAAATCTGACATTTAACACTGTTCTTTTGATACTTTTCCCATCTCATCAATTTTCTTAGTTGGTCATATAAAAATGGCAGTAAAATGTTTATTTTGTTTTATGTTAAAAAAGTGTTAAAAATAGAAATGAACCCATTTCAGAACAGTGCTGTCTTGTTTACATTTTGGCATTTTCTGGATGTGACTTTGAAGTTCCATGGGCCTGAAGACCTTTGCTAGTCACATTTTCTGAATATCCGTGATACTAATATTTTATAATTAAAAATTGATGGTCATTATGCTGTTAAACATTATGTAATATTGCATCAAAATTTGAAGAAAGCCCTATTTTGGGCACTGCTCCCATGATGACCATTTAAGTAAAATCATGTCACTTACTGTTTTCAAACTTACAGGAAAGAAACATGGGACTAAAATATAGCCTCAGTAGGCAATGCAGTCTGTATGGTAATTTTTTCTGGCAGTTAAACAGTTTTTTGTGAAAATTTAATTTTTCACATGTTGGCATTTTTAAGGTGTGACTTGATCGTGAAGACCTTTGCTTGTCATGTTTTCTGAATGTCCATGTTACTAATATTTTATTAATAACATTTGATGGTCATTATGCTGTTAAACATTATGTAATGTTGCATCAAAATTAGAAAAAAAACCCTATTTTGGGCACTGCTCCTATGATGACCATTTAAGGGAAATCATGTCACTTACTGTTCTCAAACTTACAGGAAAGAAACATGGGTCTAACATACAGCTTCAGTAGGCAGTGCAGTCTGTTTGGTAAATTTTTCTGGCAATTTAACAGTTTTTTGTGAAAATTTAATTTTTCACTTCTTAGAACCTCCACGGGCTTGAAGACCCATGCTAGTCTCATTTTCTGAAAATCCATGACACACATATTTTATTATTAAAAATTGATGTATTATGCTGTTAAGCATTATGTAATGTTGCGTCAAAATAGAAGAAAACACAATTTTTGGTGCTTCTGCCATGATGACCATTATGGGAAAACAGTGTTACTTATGATTGTCAAAAAGAAACACAGGACTAAAATNAAAAAAAACCCTATTTTGGGCACTGCTCCTATGATGACCATTTAAGGGAAATCATGTCACTTACTGTTCTCAAACTTACAGGAAAGAAACATGGGTCTAACATACAGCTTCAGTAGGCAGTGCAGTCTGTTTGGTAAATTTTTCTGGCAATTTAACAGTTTTTTGTGAAAATTTAATTTTTCACTTCTTAGAACCTCCACGGGCTTGAAGACCCATGCTAGTCTCATTTTCTGAAAATCCATGACACACATATTTTATTATTAAAAATTGATGTATTATGCTGTTAAGCATTATGTAATGTTGCGTCAAAATAGAAGAAAACACAATTTTTGGTGCTTCTGCCATGATGACCATTATGGGAAAACAGTGTTACTTATGATTGTCAAAAAGAAACACAGGACTAAAATGCAGCCTGAGTTGGAAAAGCAGTCTAATTGGCTTCTTTTTCTGGAAGTTATACATTTTTAGAGTGAAATATTCATTATCTTTTTGGCATATTCATTGTGGGACTTTGAGCTCCCATGGACA